>DWPV01006549.1:0-11440 GCA_018251915.1 Urbanus proteus proteus
CGTGCGCGCTAATGGATTTTTCAAAAATTAAAGTAGCCTGTATTACGCCTTAGATCTGTAGCTGTCTTCCAGTGAAAGTCCCATCAAATTCAGTCCAGCCGTTTAGAAAATTATCTCAGCCAAACAGACAGACAGACAGACAATTTTTTTTTATTGCATTTCCGTTATGGGTATCGTGTATACTTTCATATGCATTAAGTAAAAAAAAGTTATTTTGAAATCACAAATAGACACTTCAATTTTATTTATTTGTATAGTCTAGCTGAAGCCGCGGTTTCACCCACGTTTAAAAAGTAAAAAAAAGAATACAAATTTAAACATAAATGTCATCCCACTATCCCGCGACGGCGCGCCCATGCAAGTGGAGTGCACGCTGATGAATTTTTCAAAAACTACTGTTCCCTTTGTAACCCCTTAGACCTTCAGCCATCTTCCATCGAAAGTCCCGTCAAAATGAGTCCAACCGTTTAAAATATTACCTCAGCCAAACAAACAGACAGGCAATTTTTTTTTTAATTGTATTTTCGTTATAGGTATACTTTCATACGCATTGAGTAAAAAATTGTTATTTTGACATCACAAACAGACACTTCAATTTTATTTATTTGTATAGATAGTAGAATAGTGATTAGACTAGCAAAACTTTATAGCCCTGGTACTAATTGAAGTGTAAGGCGTGGTGTACTTAGTTAATTGGGATATTGAAGTACTAAACGTTATTGCAGCCGACCTGATGTTAAGTGACCATCCATATATTTTCCAGCCTTTTTAACTGTGGACTTGAAAAGGTAAACCGACAGCATTGGCTGCTGATGGTTTTTTCAAAGTTAAAGCGCTGGACGTGCGTGTTGATAACTGTAGTAGGTGTGTATGTGTGTTACACAGGAAGACGCTGGTATCTATCTTCTTGATTTTGTCCCGTAGTCGTCTCTTACAATCACGGGAAGAAAGAAGGAGTGAGCTATTGGTCACAGGCCTCCTTTAAAAGGGGTTTATTTTCAATGATCACTGCGTCTGGAATACGTGTTCGTGACCACAATAGGTGTTGATGTTACGCAGGAAGACGCTGCTATGCCATATTGAGGATTTTACACCTTAATCGCTATCTACGGTAGAAAAATAAACAAAGTGGTACTATACAAGACACACAACAATACAATAAATACAACTCCTAATTATCAGAAACAATAAAATCAATCCAAAAACTTGTTCTATCATCCAATTCTTTCCTGTGTTCAAACATTGAACAATATGAGCTTCTTGATTTTATTGGAGCACCGATGTGACTCAGTTCGCTCATGAATTCAAATCTTCCCTATTATTGCCACGTTCGAACATATGGTTCGGAGTACGCTCAATAAAATATTTTCATACTTCTGAAGAGGTTACGCTGATTTCATGTTATCGCTTCGTACACCAGTAAGACAATTGTAGATGAACTACTTGAGACAAAAAGTAAAACATTTTATGTCGTAAAATTAATTTTAATAATATATTTACATGAAATCTAAATATGAAACGAGTATGTAAACGACAGAGGAAAGGAGTAACCATTGGATTCATAGAACAGTGGTAGTACTACCTGAAAGAAATCTCAGATGCAAATCCTCTCCAGGATTTAAAATTAAATTAAACCTATTAAGATCATCACTACCTAGTATAAAACACAGTCGCTTTCCACTGTCTATCCCTATGTATGCTCAGATCTTTAAAATTACGCAACGGATTTGGATGCGGTTTTTAACAGATAAAGTGACTCAATAGAAAGGTTTAAATGCACGCAAAGACGCGGGCAAAAGTTATTTATTGATATACTTAATAAAAATAAAAGCTTGTTTTAAGTTAATAAATTTTCTTTTTTTTTGTCTTAGATTATTGTTGTCTAAGTAAAAATAATTATGAACAGTTTTATAAATAAATAACAGTAGGTACCTACATTTTGTTAAATTACAAGATAATTTTGTTTATTTCGCCTCAGCAAGTCGTAATGTAAGTATCGTGAGAATACTTGCACATTGTCTGAATGTGTGAAATGGAACTCCACCAGAAGGTTAATTATTTCCGCTAACAAAGCTGTTCGGAAGTGTATACTTGTGTATGTTGGAAATCGCATTAGTCCAGTATGTTAGGAGACTGAGTAGCTATTGTTTATTTACTAAAGAAAGAAATATGTGTACATACCCATAGAAAAGTAAACTGTAAAGTAACTATAAGCGTGTGACTGATATAACTGATGTAAGATGTGATTAAACTGATAGAAACACTTATTTATTTTATAAGAAGTATATCTAATGCTGCAGATGTTGCCGTCATTGGATATCTCTAATTAACCATAGATAAGTAGAAAGTCGTACCTGAGATCGGCCACAGATCAGTTCTCATCCCTGAAAATAGAGTTACCTCGAATAAGTGTCTCCCGTCTGAGCTGAAGGCCTTACGAATACGTAAACACTGACCCAGAAAAGAAATCTAAATTAATAATAATTACTTAAGTGTGCACAAAGCATTATTATTATTCTATAATATAAATTCATCATTCAGATAACAATCTGGCTGGCTTCGAACCCCATTGCGTGTCACACCAAGGTGTTCGCTTCGCTACTCTAGTCGTCCGCTATTTGACGCTATAATTCTCATGAAATAATACATCAAAGGCCGTAGAATTATATTTCAGATTTTCCCGTTTTTATCAACGTTTTCTGTGCTCAGAATAAAACCGGCATGGAAGTATCAAATACCACTATTCACGTCAAAACTATCGGCGATTGGACAGTCACGTGCGGCACATTATTCCGGGATTCGGCTGTCAAATCAAATCTAGCTGGATGGCTAAATGGGCTCTTCTGAATTGGGCATCGATTTAAAGTGATTTAGAGGCTATTTGGAGCTTTGGTAAGGGGATCTCTCACTACGCTTAGTTTAAAATTTATCTATACCTCCAAACAAACAATTATGTCACTTCTGTTTCATGAGCAAATGTTACAAATTGTTTTCTTTATTGTAATTCACGATTTTCGATATCACGGCGGAACTGATACATGTGACATGTGACATGTATTCACGGCATGATGTTTTCATTTCTTTCTTTTAAACCAGTGTAACAGGATCATGATAAAGGCGAAACTTAGTTCCGTTCATAAAGTGACTATTCGTTACATAATAAAATGTACCCCAATTCAAGTATGTAGGTCTAAAATATTTCCAGATAACGTTTCGTGAGCACCCATTAAAAAATAAAATATATTTATGTATTACAAAATTATATTTTCAAATTAAATCTCTATGAGATGCAACGATCACTCATAAATATTCAATGATTACTTATTTCCCTAATAATAAAAACGGCAAGAAAACGTTTTATTCCAACTTAGTCTTGGAGAGAGTCTTCACGATTTCTTAAGACGTCTGTTTTGTAAGTTAACGTTGAAACCAATAAAATTATACAAAAGCTGGTAAGAGAATTAACATTTCTCGACTTATTTATTGAAGACAAGATACGTCGCGCGGCATCGCTCGGACTTATGTTAAATTATTTCTTATTTATATTTTTTGTAATAAAAGTAGAAAACTAGCATGCTCACGTGATGGTAAGTGGCCACTGCCGCCAATGGACATGTCAGTCCAATAAGCGACCCTTAATAGCATTGAATTAAGTAAGGTCGTAAATTGTACTTCTAAAAATTAACTTGAATTTGAGATCTTCATTCAGTGTGTCTCCCTTTAAAACGGAACACAGCAGTGTTTAATACTGTACGATAATTTGAAACTATGAAGACTTTTGCCATGTTCAAAATATCTGTACCAACTACGTACCAACCTATATTTATGATCCTAATTGGAGATCTTGTGTGTTCGGAGCCAATGAGCTTCAAAATGAAATCAAAATACTTTTACAATACAGACAGACTTATTTATTGGTAATACTTTACGTATTGGCGAATAAATAACAACGGATACTCGGTACCCTACGAGTTCTTCCCAACCCGGTCCTAGGAACGCAATATAAATGAGACCGAGATACAAAAGCCATCAATTGTAGCAAGCTAATGCGGTGGGAAAGGTTTCTCCTATTAATTTTATTAGCCGCGATAAAATAATAATTCAGCCCGATAGCATGACCGGATATAATATCTCCGGACATAAAACAAAAGGAATATTATAGCCGCTCGTTCTTTCAACGATATTGGGGAAATTCGCGAGGTGTGGCCCCGGCAATAAGTCTGACCGAAATTTTATTAAAGGCCCAATGAAATTAGCCACCAATTTTATTTTTAATCAACTGAAGTAGGCAACCGCCGGAAAAGTGTATCAAATGGAGGCCCCATAAATTTATATTAACCGTATTTTCAATAAGGTGTAGGATTTTGTTTCGTTGGTAACGATTTACGATAAGCGAGTTGGGTAATATCGCGCGGTTAACGTATCTTTTGTTGTATTGCATAATAAATGATTGTATTGCAATGTATATATTTTTAATTAAAATTAGCTTTTTTACTAATTATACAGAATTTCAGAAAGAAGAACAGATTTCTGAGATTGCAAGTGATGCATCTCACTTGAACTTGAAATAAGTACTTTATTTCACAATGCGAATAAAAGTATGCGAAAAATAGCTTTTGACAGTTAACTTCTTTATTTAATAGTACCTATTAATGATTGAAAATTAAGGTCATGAGTTAGTCTTTTGAGATATTTCCGTATATATTTCCGTAATAACTCCATACCGTACTTAATTTTTAACAGCGGAACCTCTCTGGTGGCATATTAAGTGTTGCATCTTCTTATCTTAGACATAATATTTTCATAAATATATCTAGTAGATACTTTCTATTTAATTATGCCTATACAAAATTTCTAAATGACGTTATTTAGAGTGCTTATTATTTTTTGTTCTTTCCACAATTTTTATTCCGTAGCTTATCGCGTAAGTGTTCGTGGTGAGGCAAGTAATAAGCCAGCAAGCTGACATACAATTAAGTTTGTACCGTTGGAGTCTAATACGAATGTAATTGAAATTGTATTCCAATTATCTTACTGTTACATAATATGTTGAGGTTTTGTGTTATTATGTACCTATGTCTTTAGATAATTGTATATTAAGAGTAGTATATAAAGATGTACAAAGGAATACTAGTTCGATGATAGAAGCGTAGATTAGCTAAACAACAAATTAAATATTTACCAGCAGTGTTAAATGCTGTTGTATTCTCATAGACCTGAAAGAGGCGTTCAAGCTTAGTTCTCAAGGGTAATAATACATTTATGACCGACGACTACAGATATTAATAGGTAGTAATTACCACTTACCATTACGCAGGCTACATGCTCGAATGCCATTTAAATTTCATCCAAATGGTAATTGTCAACTAAACCAAACGCGTATCTACATTTTGTACTTTACTAAAAACTGTAACCAGTAGAACTTCTAGATACAAATAAAGAGAAACAAAGATAAACAGCGAAACACGGCAGGTCAGCCACGCTCGTCCGCGGAGCTCCCCGTAAATTTTACGATAGAAACGCGAGTGGAATGCGTTAAAACTTTACCGAGTCACGTGTGTAAATCCTTTGGCTTATGTCTGTATCCTAAGTTATGTTTTGTACGAATAAAAGTTGAGCTATAATAACAGAATTAAAAATGGTAAGGATGCAAAGGATGGCAGTTAAATACTCTAAAAATAAGTGTCCAAATACTTTAAATGTACGTTTGAAAATATAATATGTAGCTTATTTTTGTTTAAATTTGGAACAAAATAGCCGCTCAAAATTTTAGTATTTTTTATTTTCTACATACCGAGTTACGTGTGTAAATCGTTTAGCTTCTTGTTTACCTCAGATATGTATTGTGCGAATTTAATTAGAGATGTTATATCAGGATTAAAAATTAAAAGTTTGCCATGAGGCTACAAATGATAATTGAATACCCTAAGTAGTAATTTACTGTACCCTAAGTACTGATTTTCTAACTAGCTGATGACCAAATAGCTGGCTGGAAACAAATTAGCACGAATACAAGAGGGATTTTTATTTTTTGTTAATAAAAACATAGATAAAGATGTTTAATACCGTTTTACTTCCGCTCTTTTGTTTTATGAACACAAACGGGCTATCGATTAGTAATTATTGACACAAATCGCCAAGTTTTCGAGGACACGTATAGAAACAATTACGGTAATCACAGACTAAATTACTTTATTTAAACAGTATTATTCCTCCCCGCTGTATAATTTTAAAATCTAAGCAAGCATACTATAACGCAATCGAAAACAACAACTAGAAGCCAACACGAAATTTAGTCACGAAATTTGAAAAGCTGTATTTCGTATGAAAGGCGGAGGCGTTAATTATAGAGCTGAGCAAAAAGAGGGGAGCTAAATTTATAACAAAATCTGATGCTTAAACGCGTCGGAATATTTTTTCTCTTTGACAAAATGAAAAGAAATAATTAGGAGACGAGACGAAGCGAAGCTACTCTCTGTAATAAAACACTCGGCGTTGACTGAAGACATCTACTACGACAGCCATATATAATTCGGGACTCGGAATTTTTAAGTGTCCTAAATGAGTTATACCACCTGTGAATCTGTTTAACTTGGGAGATTAATACAGCTTGTTTTTAAGTAGTTTTGTTGCGACAATTTGTCTATTTTATTTCGAGAAATTCTCACCTCTGTTTTGTGTAATGTGTTAAGTGCGAAAACACTTTTTATATATTTTAGAAAGTAGGAGAACTTTTTGTGGTTTAACTATTATTACAACCACTCCTGTTTCTGGCTAATAACAACAGTGTTGAAAGCTGAAGTATTTTGGATGAAAAGTGTGATAAGGGAAACATGCCTACTTATTTGAAGCGTTCCAGTAGTCCTCAAGGGTAGCAACGCATACGTTATAAAACTCGGGTAAGATTAATCTTAGGGATTGATTACAGATTTCCATGAGAGGTGTCCCCTTGCAGTTATATGGACTGATTGCTTGTTGCTACTTATATATACAACTAATATAGGGCTAAAATATGATATTTTAATCCACTGTGAATATTGATAAAATTATAATTACTACGGAAAATAGACGAACGTCGCAAATGAAGTTGGTCCGTTATCCATAGTTTAATTCGCCCGCAAATCCCCCAAGTATACATCATTATCTATCGTTTGATTACACCAGTTAAATGCATGTGAAGTGGCGGTCAGTTACGCTGCAATATTAGTATTATTGTATGTGTTTTAATTAAAAAATCCTGGTGTACCTACGTTGTTGTATTTTTGTTACTAAGTCTACATTGGCTTTTTGTTAACATCCGACATCAGGCCGCTGTAACCCATACCTACCATCTTTTACCAAACTTTCTTTATTTTCTCTTTTTTCTTTTTCTTTTCTCTCCAGATCAGCGTTTGCGACCAGGTTTCTGTTCAACCGGTTCATTACGGTTGTTTTTACAAATATATAAAACCGTCATAAGGAAACCCGTACATCAGAGAGACCTTAAAAGGCGTGTGAAGTCTACCAATTCGCACTTGGCAAATCTCTTTCACTATCTGTCCTGTGCCCAGCTGTGGGACAAGTGTGAAGTGACAACAGTGAAGTTTAAAGGTAAGGTCGACAAACACAAAAATCAACAGTTCAGTAACCGTAATAATGTATGTATAAGTACAAAACTCGTTAACACCGCGATATGCTAGTTATGCCAGTAATTCGGATACCAAATAAGAGGTAGCAGTGCGAATGCGTCCATTAGACGACGTTTAACTTCGCCCGTTAAACTCCGAAAGTGAAATTATGGGTCACCTTATGCTTATCTGGTAGTTGCTTTAGATTACAACGACAGAAGGCAACACTATTATTGGAGTGTATTAACGTATGACAGAACTACTATAGTATGAAGTTTTATTCTACATATAAGTGTGTCCATCTATCTATTCGTGTCTCACTGCTAGGAAATGTGGGCATGGGTCGTGTACTTAAAAATACAGGATAATTCACCAAGTTAAAAATGTGCTAGAATTCCCAAATTTAAGGCGTGTACTTAAAAAATACAGGATAATTCACTAGGCTAAAATGTGCTAGATAGAGTTCCCAAATTTAAATTAAAAAATAGATATAATTAAAAGCTTAAAACGCTTTCTACTCTCATAGCGCCACAATAGGATTTATTTGTGTCATGGATGCCCTGGAGGCACAAATACACGAATACACAAACACCCAGATACAGAACAGTAATCTAAATTAATCATTTAGATGTCTGTCTGGCCGGGATTAGAACGCGGGACCCATTGCGCGTCAAGCCGGTACGGTATCCGTTCCGCCACGCAGGTCATCAAATAATGGAAGTAACATTTTCTTTTTTATTTGTTTATTGGAAACTCAAAATATGTATATCACATCAAACAATTCACCAAAACTCGAGATACTGCTCGTTAAAGTAGTGATGTTCATTGCCAAAGTGTTTCAGTGCTAAGTGCCAGTGGCGTGCCATTTGTGATGTGCATCCATTACCCGTCGCTTAACTTCGCCCGTTAAACTTACGAAGTGAAATTAGGACCCACGCTTACCTCACGCGTACTTCGACTTTGACAAAGCAAATTCACTAGAATTTATAATTTTATTCAAAGATAAATAATTAATTTGCCATTATAATAATACTTCGTTAAACATGAACCCGTTATTAATATGTTAATGATGGTTTAATTGCCTACTTATCTTGTCAGCGACGGATATAATTACCTGTCACGAATGATATTTCATTTTTATGTTTTAAATATTATTGCCTGTCACATGGTAGTGTTAAGTGGTAAGAGGATAATTTAACAATATAAGGGTGGTAATCGTTGCGGTTAGTATTGTGTTTATAATTTAACAATCACAATTATTTAAAAAAGATGCTTTATTCACACATAGCCCCGCAGTAGAATTATCTCCTGTGTCGTGGTTGCTATCGACAAACAAAGACGAATACACAAACACCCAGACCCAGAAGAGTTATCTAAATTCGTCATTCAGATATTTCTCTAGCCTGGAATCGGACCCGGGACCTATTGCGCGTCTGACCGGTATGGTAACTGCTCCGCTACGGGGGTCGTCATATAATTATTCATACGTCATATAATTATTTTATGTGATTAACGCAAGACGTATTACGACTTTGTTTTAAGTGATTATTCCAATATTACAACTTAAGAAGGTAGTAAGTAAATATTTAACAGTAAAGTTAAATTTAAAATCTAAATTTGTCTAATGACAACCTAGGAGGTTTCTTCACATCGTATAAATTGACGTGCAATCTATTCATTTAGTGAATGAACACAATGAAAATAATCATAAGTAACACCGCTTGAATTTGTCCAAAGCTTTCCGGTCGTTAAGTGTGGACAGACCCTACGATATCTTGGCAAGCGTAGGTGATACTGACACCACTATGTCTACATCCATAATAACACAAAGAATGTTGTTGTTAGATCGTGTTTCGCACACAATAGAACGCCAGAAACAAACAAATCATACTTTTATATGTACTACGAGTATATGGTGCTTCCACGTGTAAGGTGACGGTTTTGATGATATTATCAGATTTCTAATTATTATAAATGCGAATATCCGTTTATTTGTTTGTTTGCAATGCCTAAAAGGGTCCAGAAAAAGATATAGAGTACCTTTAATTCTGAAAAAAAGACTACTCCTGAGGGATAGAAAAATAAATTTTACAGCTGCAACCTTAGATAGATTTAGTTTTTATGTCTACGACCTAAATAGTCCCTATCCTAATAAACTATGTTATCTTTAAGCTGTATTATTATATAGAACTATTAATAAAATTCACATTAAAAAATATCGTGTATTCGAGTTAAAATTTTATGTAACGCCAATTAATAATGGTTATAATTGTAAGATATAAAAGCAACCGTTTTGTTTTAAATTTAAAAAATAAATGGAGCGTTTATTTCGAAAAATTCGATACTTGCTCTGGGAGTGGTTACGGAGCACTTAATTATGAAAACGTGGCCAATAAATAAATGATACCCGCGTATCCCGACATGTTAAATGTCTGCAGATATATCTTGATATTGCTGTGGCCGTATTTTTATACAGGGTGATTTTTTTCAAGTGTGAATGGCCAAATCCAAACGTAAAAGGATTATCGAAAAATGCTGAAAGTTACGAGGCAGATTTTGACAAATACTAAAACTGCATAATCAGATTTTTCAGAAATATTTTTACCTGAAGAATCGAACGAGTTCATTAAAATAAACACATAATTTATTATTGTGCCATATGGTAGTGTCGCTTAAAAGGATTAAATTCTAGAAACTACAATTTTACCATCCACGCACACTTAAAAAATACACCCTGTATAGTACCTATCGTTGGAACAATTCATTTAAATACTGCATTCAATTTACTGTCTGAATTAACTGGGTGCCTACAATGGATCGGAATTGTAGGCCTTATTGTCACACCTATTTCCACCGCAAATTTGTGGTCAGTTTCCGATCGCAGTTTCATTAAATATTTGCTGAGAAATTCATCTATTTTCGCACACATTATAGCGATTATGTTACTTATATGCAACACTGATGTAGTAACTGAACATGCAGTCGACCTGGAGGTACCTAAATGATCACTGCCACTCATGGTCACTTATAAACAATTTCTATATCTGAAGTCAATCATAGATGCGTTGCTACTAAAGAAGGCGTTGGTAGTCGCCTCATATTAACTTGGGTAAAGGGTAAAGTTCTTTCTTTGTTTATGAAAATGGAAGAAACAAACGAGAATTTAATCCACCTGACGATAAGTGACCATTGCCACACACTACTGACACCTGTGAACGAACCCAGGCACGGCAAAAATCCTACCTGAGGTCCATCACAGATACTTTGCTACTCCTGAGGATTAAGTAGATTGGATGCCTCCACTAAGTATGTATCGTGTTGCTGCCAGAGTCGAACTACAAAAGGCTTTACAACCACTAGTGAATCAAGTACATCCCCGAAGAGGAGAGAAGCGGAGAGGTTGAGTAAAGGTTAAATCTACTTTCCTCTCCGCACCTCCTCCATGAATTCATCCGTCCATTTTGATCCTAATGCCTTGTAAAGATAGTTACATGTAAACAGACAATCGATTACCCTGCGTACTCATGATTCTACAGAATACATTTTAAAACTATTATAAGAAATAATGTGGATTTCAGATATTCATCATAAGGTCCATAATATGAGCAATTCTCATCATGAAAAATCTATTAAGTATACCTAGTTAGACCTAGCTATACGTGTAGATATTTATCATAATATGAGCAGTGCTCATCATGAAAAAACTTAAATAGACGTAGTTATATCTAGAACGGTAACGTTAAGAAAATCGACTCCATTGAATCCAAGCGAAGATAAATCAATACAGTTTCATTCATTGGAAGACGTGACTCCTATTCAATAGTTACAATGCA
>DWPV01006550.1:0-11440 GCA_018251915.1 Urbanus proteus proteus
TTAGTATGGGAAAATGATTATTTTTTGTATTTTCAAACTCAAATAGCAGCCTGGGAGTTGATCGTAGACGTTCCTCGCCATAGTAAAAAATCTTCAGGATATTGTTTCCAATAAGAATCCACTATTTTTTTTATTCTGGGCGGCACTTTCATTTATGGGTACAAAATGTTCGAGACTTGAATGATCTCCTTTAGTTTACAATAATTATCCAAAGACGTAAGTTACATCTTTTCATTGAATAGTCGATCCATCAAACAATAGTTCGTTTCCAATCATCACCCTTTTAAGGTCCACTGCTGGACATAGGCCTCCCCTAAATGACACCACTTCAAACCATCCTGTGCCTTTTGAGTCCAACGCTGTTACGCTATATTCCGTTTATATAGCATTAATGTGAACTTTAATTAAAAAAATAAAAAACCGGATTAACTAGTTTTAACCGGTTTTCCCGTTTTAACCGGTTTCGAGTGAACAATCAGAAAGTGCCGTGCACTTGACGCCTCGGAATTAATCTGCGCAGTTTGATAGATGCATTAAAACTTTGTAGACATAAACACATGTGACGTAAAGGAAATTAACACAACGAAAATATGTATAATGTTTAAAATCTCACGCGGTAATTATTATGTTCTCATGATTGATCAGCTTTCGACTCTTCAAAAATAACTTTCGTCATTTAATTGATTTTGATATTTTGGTAGTTATCAGGACAATTAGTTTTTTTTTTATATGATCGAAGTAGCAGACGAGCATGCAGTCCACCTGATGGTAAGTGGCAACTGCCGCCCATAGACGTCTGTAATCAACCCCAGATAAGATCGAGGTCCTATCTGAGGTTAACCACAGATGCGTTGCTACCCCTGAGGACTAAGCTGGAACGTCTCGCATATGTATATCTCCCTAACCACACCCTTCAGACCAGAACACAGTAGTGCTTGATACTGGATACAAGGCAGAAATAGGTGTGGCGGTGGTGCCGCTGGAGTCGAACTAAATAGAATTCTACCACCTTCAAATGTTTTAAGTTTAGTTTAAATATATTTGACACAAGGTAATCAGTTAAAAGCGTTAAAATATATTTTGCTTATGGCAAGAGGGTTTATAGCAAGAAAGGCTCTCGGTAATATTTTTGTATGAAAGTTGTGTAAGACACAGGTATTAATGTGAGTCGTTCCAAATTGGACTCTGAAACAAACAATACCTACTTTCATTAATTCTTTTATATTTTAGTTATTTAAGTTATACTTAATTATCTTTTTGTAATCATTCTATATAAAAGTATACAATATCTCTTTGTTCAATACCAAAGAATGAAAGTTAGTCACTGTTACAGAATCGCATATCTTTTCGTTATATTCCACTACTCAAAAGGTAACATGGCTAAACTAGTCCCCTCGGTGTGATACCAACATATTGCTATCAGCCAATATGTGTTTAGTGCAAGAAGGGGAATTTAAATGGTGCCTTTTCTCCACTTTACATATATACAGTATGAGAATACAATAGACAAATTAAGGTAAACGCATACTGCTAGGATTGTTCCATTCATAGGAGGCGATACTTTTATTATTCGGGAGTAGCAGAGGATCTGTGATTAACTTCAGAAAAAAAGTTCTCAAAGATGTTTGAAGTCTACCAATTCGAATTTGGCCAGTGCGGTGGACTAAGGTCTAAATCCCTCTCGCTATAAGGGGAGACCCGTGCCCAGCAGTGGGACAATAATGGGTTGATGATGATGATGATGACTATCCCTAAAAACTTTATTTCTGCTTAAATAACATGCTAAAATTAATTCGAAAGTTTTTAAATATACTTATACAAACGTGGAAATAACCAAAATGCTTATTTTTCTTTTACATTGGTATACCTAATTAAACATATAAGATTCGAAAAAAATAACTACATAATTATTTAAAAATTACAATTGGACAATAATTTTCATTTATTTATAAAGATATATTCTTCTTTTTCCTAACAGCTGCGAGCTAACATCAAACGTCAAACAATTGTTTGGTAGCGCGGCCGTAGCGAACGGAAAACGATCGGCTCATGTAAAGCGGCTTACACACTACCCGCGCTTCCGTGAGCTGTGAAACCGGACATTGGCATTCTTATTAACAATTTAACGGACTTTGTGTGAGAGGATTTTTCACACATTAGGTGTTCAGAGTCGAAATGAAATGAGAGTAAGACTGATACAATTTATAATTTTTTGTAGGTGATATCGATATAAGCAACACTACTAATAAAAAGCGACGCGTTATCCTACTTAAAACTGTAGCTCCTAGAACCTAGTAGTATAAAGCTACTGAAACCTAAAGCATTCTTTGTGATACACGTTATTTTAAATATCGTATTATATCGCATTTGTATACTGTCACATGCTTATACAAATTCCTCTAAAGTTAAGAGACTAAACATGACAAAACTTCAGTAATATTCCATATTTTTGATCACCGTCATGATTATACAGACGCATAAATTGAAAATCAGTAACAAAACAATTGCACTTAAATTAAGCTCAGGTCACATAAATATGAAATTCGTCGTTATTGAGTAGCACGGATCAATTGTCGTCGGATTGTGCGTAACAGTCTTTACGCTGGCGTCGCGATATATCTAAGGAGTGGGGGTTTATTTTCAATTCCGACAACAATACGCTGTTTTTCTCGCAAACTACCCACTTAAATATAATGCGGGCGATACCGCGTTGGCGATAGGGCTTTTTTATCTTGACGTAAGGTCGCAAGGCGTAAGATTTAGCGGGTAATTTATAATTATTGTAATAAAATAGGTACCCGTGCACGTACTAAATTTTATTTAAGTCTTATATTAAATTTATTTTATTTTGCCTCTTCATTTGTACAGCACGATTACCATTGTATATGTCAACAAAATATTGCAATTTGACAAAATTAATTTTTGAGTAATACGATACTATGCATTTTCTATCTTTAAGCTCTTAAAGTCAATAATTGACCATGGTTGACTAGACGTCTTTTGGATTTCATTAACGGATGAGAATAGGAGGATGTTATTTTAATTACATAGCAACACAGCTAAAACTGTCGAAATTTATCTTCCCGCTGTCGCTTAAAACTTGCGTCACTCCGTCAAGTCCCCAACGGAGGTATTTTATTTAGAAATATTGTTTCGGGACACACACGAGCCCCCGATAGACACTCCACACAGCACAGGTATTGAGTTGATTTAAAATTCCCCCTTTATAGCTCAATGTTTTAATGCCATAGGGAATATTTTAAACGTTAAAGTATAAATCGGCTTTTTTGTTTGTTTTTACAATGGTTGATTTTTTTATGTATTTCATATTTATTTTTTCGTTCTTTATTTTTATTTGTTATTACCCAGAACTTAATTACAAAAATAACCACGACTGAATCAGAACCGTATACAGGTGCTATTTGAAAAAAACAACAACAATTTTATCTGCACAAATAATCCTACGAGATATTTTAAACAACGTTTTATATTTAATCGCCAAAAATTATGATAAGCCGCTCTTAATTGGACCCAAAAAAATAACCTATTTTTATTACTTAAATGAATATTAAATATGAACCCATTTATTTCTTCTAAAATTAGTAACAGCCGCTTAATGCAACAGCTTAACTTTCAACAGCAAAAATCACTATATAAAAGGTAGGAGCGCCGCCGTAAGTGACTTCACTCGTGCTGTCAATTAGCGGCCGAACACCGCCGGCTACATGCGAAACCAATCTGCTGCTCTGCCCTTTGTTTTGATAGAAAAAAACTATTAACACTACTCTACTAGACTGTACTCTTACTTTATACATACATAATTATTGTTATATAAGTTAGTACAAAGAAAGCAAAGCGGTATAATGTCTACTTAAGACCATTATTAATAACTTATTTCTATGCATTTTTTTGCCCGTCAAAGAATGAAATTTAAATGATAAACTGTTAAACTCTTGACTAAAAATTGACAAATTTTGATTTACGATAAATTGTGCTTAACGTGACCACTACATAGTCGTAAACAGATTTTATAAATTAATTTAAATATATGTTTTTTTAGTAACATATATGGAAAGATTCAAGTGCATTAATTGCGTACTACCTACGTTAATTTCAAATTTAACGTTTACAATTTATTATTATTGTTTAACAATTAATTATTATGGAGAATTTACCATTCCCACACTGTTACTTTTAATAAAAAATATTCGTATTAACTCACACTCTTCACCGTGCACGGCTAATTGATCGCGTTCAATTATGCATGCATGCATGCATACTTACGCAAACACCCGTGCGATTGCATGCGTGAAACAATTTTACGCCTTCACCCCACTTTGCGTACAAAATATGCGCGCCGTGATTAATATCCCGGACAGTGGTTAAGTAGGCGGTGATTATGCAAATTATATCTCGCCTAACCTAACCTCAATTTGAGACAGGGTCGCCACATTGATATCTTTAGTTGGACAGTCCTGATTCTTTATAAAATATCGGTTGAGTGATCTGATCTGATCTGATGTTTTTAGTTAGATTGTTTGCAATCCATTTCATTGTAAGTGTCGTAAATATTAAATGTTATGATTAAAAATATATGTGCATCTTTAGATATTTTCTTTGTGCTCTAATTTCTTTTTATAAAATTCCGCCATAGTCATCATAATCATTTCTGATATTATTCAATTGCTTGAAAATAGGTGGACAAATAATAATTCGACTTGTCATTGTGAATAAAGTAAGCATATAACTAGAAAAAGATTATTTTATTTTGCTATATAATTAATAACAATTTAGGTAAAATGACATCAATTTTCATACATCGATCCCAATATAAACTCAAGCTTGGTAACCCTAACTTCGAAGCCTTTGGCTCTCACTCAGTTAGTAATATGCTTATTAATTTACTTCATGATACGATTACGGAGCAAATTAAGATGAATGAGACGGCAGAGGACCGGCCTGATGGAAGTGATACATCTTAAAGGGTTTATAATTTAACGAGCTAGAAGATTACGTCATTTGCTGGAGTTTAATTTGTTTTGGTATGTCAATTGTTTTACCGTTTCATACCGTTAACTACGTCAGGTATTTTTATGTATTTATAAATTATTTAATTAAACTGTCGTAAAGTATTAAACTCACTTTTAACTACTTTTAATAACTCGAATAATTTTTTAACTTAGATTAAATATAATAAATTATAATGAGAGTAATTAAGCTATAACTATAATTTATTGTCACGCTACATAATACCTATCAAATAATACTAATATACTTCCCAGAAAATGGGAGAATTATAAATCATGGTCATTATTTTATCCTTCAAACATAGATACATAGTTACATCACCTAACACCTTACACCTAAAAAAAGTGTAATCAGCTAATGGGATGATGTCCCCAACAAAAACTAATCGACGAAAAAATAGTCTTTAAGCGAGTCACAAAAAACGAACGAACCATTAAAATCGCATCACGGCCGATTCGTCACAAAACTATTCTTGTAAAACCTCCGACGAATAAAACGTGCGACGAACAATTCGACCGCAATCGGTCACTGGGCGGTTTTTTCCAGCGGCCGACGACAAATCACAGTTGGAACTGTTCTAAGTTTACTCATGTCACATATGTCGGGTTGAACCATTTGCGGCCGTCGGGGGACAATAAAAAACGAGCGGTTTTTTGTGATTTTCTCTTTGTAATCGCCACTATGAATGAAACTATTGGCGTTGAAAGTTCCGGTGTCGCGCGTCCGCCTAAAACGCCTTTGGCTTTTTAGTTTTATGCAAACGCCGTTTATGTTAAATGGGTTTTAGATTTTTTTTTTTCATCAAATTGGCGTCAATTTATGAATTGGTGCACTTTATTGACTTCCCGTTATATTTGAAGATTGAAGCATTTTCTTCCAAAAAGCTTATTTTAAAAAGACTAAGGCTATACTATTTTATCTTAAGTGTACCACTCTAAGGCACAATAAAGCTTAAACTAAGTACCACCTAGCGACATAAATCACTTAAAAGAACGTGATGAACTTGAAAGAATAGTTGATGGACTGAACAATTTCTTAATTTAGAATTTTTTGAATAATTAATCTTCGTCTAGTGGTCTAAATTAAAACCATAGTCATTGTTGAAAATTTGTGAAATTAATGTAAAATATAGATTTTAATAAGTTATAAAAATCTACTATTAATATATTTCAAAACCAAAACACTACAAATTCATTTTGACGGTTTATCCAAGTGTACGATAGTAGAAAGAAGTAGAATACTATTTCGTTTGCGTTTACGTAAAATTTCTGAAGATTTACTTGGCCTGTTTCCCAAACACCACAAACCAACTCCCATAAGGACAGTAATAGGTGATATAACACTATAAGCTTACACCCGTAGCCGATAAATTACCGATACGCGTTACTGGACGAATAATTGATTGACCGGGCGCTACCCCGAGGTAAGCGATATAATTGATAACGGAGGCGACGGCCGTTGAACCCGGGGGTCGGAACGCTCTATTGATTAGAGAGCGATTGATAACTATTGAGACCGTCTCGACTCGTCGGCGATTTTTAGTACAATAAAGTGATATAATTGATAACGGAGGTAGCGGTCGTTGACCCCGGGGTCGGAATGCTCTATTGATTAGAGTGCGATTGATAACTATTGAGACCGTCTCGACTCGTCAGCGATTTTTAGTACAATAGGCGTTGTAGTGCACTTTGAGCTTTTTTAGCTAACATACCTGTGCTAAAATCTATAAAGGATGAAAGGACAGAGGTGATGGTACAAAGATTAAAAAGATTAAAAATTTTCATGTGTTTAACATAGCAGACTTAATTTAAGTTTATAAAGTAAGTGTAAATAAATAAATAGGGCTGAAGATGAGTCTATGAGTAAACTATTTAAACTGTCCATTCATCATCCTTTTGAAACCCACTACTGGTCATAAGTATAGTTAGTGTATGGTGGTGTTGTCAGTACTTATATTACACGGAAAACTTGCCTATATCCTGGATTTTGTCACTTAATCGCGTCTTAACACATCCAAGGAGCGAAAGAGAGTGCTGCCCAAGACCGACACCTTACGACACATTACAAATACTTGTTACCCCTTCAGTTTGTTTAATAATATCAAAGTATCATGAATGTTATACCAAATATATATTAAATATAATATCTAGCACAGCAAAATGCCTACATTATACCCAAAAACAGCTCAACACAGAGACGGTCGTTCAGCGGACGTTAAGCGGCGCGGATAATTTGGTGCCGACTTCCGGCCGACTCAGTCGACTGTGATCGCTTTGATAACGCCCAAATTACTGAATTTGTGATGTGGCACGCCTAGTCTGCCGATATACCTTGTTGTTACTAAAAACCAGTTTTATTCATGCAAATATCTTATCATATCGATATACTGATAGGCAATATGTATAAAAAATAACCAAAGGAAAAAAGTAGTTTTAATCGAATATAATCATTATAATTTTATTAATAAATAAAGTCACTTATTAAATATATTTTTGGTTGAAACTGTTGTCAATCTTATATTTGTAATATATCATTTTATTTTTTTAACTCATCGAGGTTAGAAGCAAATGAACTGAATGAAATTAATTACATGTGTCAAAATGAGTGCATTCATAAACTATTCGCAACTACTCCTAAAATCGATACAAGATGACTGTTTTGAATATCGATATGACAACCAAATATCGGCTACATAACCATTTTCAAATATATTGACAACTGCCATATCTGAGCACCTCACTACAGTCACATGCCCTATATTTAACGTTCACAAGTGTGCATTGTGGTTTAATAGAATCCTACATTCACACGAGTGACTAATTTCATTATGTGCTTACCAATGTGTTGTATAAATGTTGGGAATTTAGCATATATTTCAGTGGAGCCTTAACGCTTTAAACTGAATGTGTGATTCGGTAGGATGTGGACTGTTTCGTATATTAATTGTCATAAATTTACTAGTAAATTACATTTATAGGCTGTTTGGAAACTGGTTATATACGACAACTATTAACCTATACCTTTTCAGTAATCCCCACTGAGGAGGTTGCTAATAAATAAATAACCATTGGTAAAAACAAGTTGTGTTAAGCGCTGCTGTATTCTGATTTGAAGGGTAAGGGAGACGTACTTACGTAAGGCATTGAAACTTAGTCCTTCGGAGACGCAACGCATCAACGGTCAAGCTCAGGTAAAACTAATCTTATCTGGGTTTGATTATCTATAGTTGCAATGCTTGCTAGTTCATAATTTTATATGATAAAAAGCATAGTGGAATATTCTCCAATCATAATCAATGCTGCCCCCGCAGAAAGTGAAACAGATGGACCCAGTCATAATACACCCAAATCGTTAGAGTATGGGCTCTAACGATAAGAACCAAAACGTAGAAATTTATGTTTACGTTCCTAATAACACAAAATTCGCATTCGTATCAAATGATTGTCAACGCTATCGAGCCATAATAAATTATACCTCAAAATATTATTTATGTCGGTATTATTTGCACAATACGTCGTTGACATGAAACATAATGATACTTGTACATACTGTATACATTAATATTTATGTATGCTGAATGTAGATCGTTGATAATTTTGAATAGTTTATGTTACTGGCTGAAAAATCTTTTATTAAAAACACGATACATTTCGTGATAATTAAAACGTAGTTACATATGTTTTACACAGTTTGTTTCAATAGTCTTACAGTCACATTATACTATGTATTGTTTTTAATTTAATCTGAAATGATTCACACAAGTTTATGTTAGTGACTACTTTGTTTATTCTATGTATATATTTTCTACATTATTTTTTAAACTTTTCTAAATTAATTCCTTAATTTTACTTAAAAACTTCTCCTACTTTTCAATGAATCTCATGTCGATCGAAGGAAATTTCGTGAATACAACAAAAAAACTTGGTTGAAAATAAAACAATACGATATTAATCAAAAACCTTTTTTTTTAAGTCAAAGACAAAATTTATTTTAATGATAAACATAAACATTACCATAAAAGACAGTTTTTAAACCATATAACATTTCGCTGTATTTACAATCGCTATTTGCTGACATGGGCAAAATATTCAAAAATACGAGCAGCGGCGGCATCTGCCCTCGTAGCAAATACATATTAATGTTCGGCCGTAGCGTACTACGGTTACGAGTGATCCGCTACGACGTAGCACCGTAGTCCGTAGCTTACACTGGCATATTGATATTCAATACGTTTATGATACCGATAACTTGTACGCTTTTCCGCTACAGCAGAACTGTTACTCATATTTCATAGTAAATAATTGTTTCACATACCATTGAATGGGTATTGCGTGATTCTTGTTTCGGCTATAGTAGATAGAGTCGAAAGCTGTTTTAGTGAATATCCAAAAATAGGATAGAGTTATTTTCATTCGGATATTTCTATACTGCAAATTGTATTATACTTCTGATATCTAAGTATTTTAGATGTATAAAAATATAATTATGTTATTTTTTAATACAATCCATTTTTATTTATTTTGTGATGTTTTGTGATATATCTTAATGGGCTTTTAGAAATGCTTAAGATAAATTATTTTAATTTAAAATAAATGCCTAGTATGCGTTGAGCTTTATACAAATACCTCGAACAACCCGACAAATTGTCCATTTTATGTATATCGTATATCCCATATATTGTTCATATTGTCGTTACACTAGTGTGTGAGTTAACGATGACGATGCATGAACGATGAGAGCTTAAATATCCTTTCTAATCTTGAAGCATTCATTATAACTATGTCCTATGTGAGAAGAATTTTCATAGGAGATACATTGTTTTAATTATCGTCTCGCGAAACAAAATATAATCAACTTAACCTATCCACTTAAAAACTCTACATTAATTACTAAACTGAGCGTTTTAATAGAAAAGATATGGAACGTTAAGTTCAACCGAGCATCCAATACTGTAAGCATGCTCTAACACTTGCTAAGAGCTTCTCCGTTTAACGAGTCTCTTTACACAAATAAATATTAATCCCCCTCTACGTTTCCTATATCTACGGCGTAGCACCGTTACGCCGTAGCTCGTAGAGGCGGCCAGCCGTTAAACGGATCGTCGTAAATAACGCCCGGCTACGATAAATGAATAATTAACGGACGCTAACCGTTTTACGGCGTACAGCCACTCTAGTACAGCATTTGTGATTTTACGTAATCGCCTAATGGACTATTAGGGGTGTTATGTTATGATTTTGATGGCGCATTAATTGTTGGTGTTGCTACACCGGTAATAGTGTGGTTTATCATGCGTTGAATCGTAATTGTACGTAATTGCAACCCGGACGATTGAATTTTATTGCCGTTGCAATTATGCTATTTCCTTTCTCTCTGTTAATTGCTGTAGTCGTCTTTTACGGTTTGAATATTTTTTAACTTTTTTAGATATGCATACATTTTACAAATTTACTATTCAATTAAAAATATGAAAAAACAATGAAACAATAATACAATCTATCTTTATATAGAAATACGTGTAGACACATATTGAATAATTTTAAAAAATAAACAATTTTGATCAACCCAATTTCAAAATCATCAGTGTCACACAATTTTTAAAAAAGATGCCAAGAAATTCCCAAAAAAAAAATCACTGTTACGAACAATATAAAATTATGGCCAACAATAAATTTCCCGTATTTTTGTCTTACATATCCCAGCAACGGCCCGAATCCACTACAACACTGTACCGTACACACAAATCACACATATCGCCCTGCTTCATCAGTACATTGCATCACGATTACTGTTTCCATACATAAAGTCCATTTAGCCCGGACGTGAGGTCCAATCATTCGAGTCCACTCACGTTTCAATGGACGTCTATTTGCACGAGGGCGCATAAATTGGGACTATGGACGGGACATCGGGACATCGGGACATCGTTCAGATAGGGCTGAATCACTACGATGTTACATGATGTTCGATTCTAACACTCCAACTGCTGGGTTTAAGGTCGAGATTATTATTCCAATTCCGATTATTATTCCAATTCCATTTGTAGTTAAGTTAAGGAATCATATAAATGTCTCGATAACGTCATAAAATGTGGTTTCTCTATTGAATGGCTTCGAATTTAGGTATGGTAGTTGTAAATAAGCAATGTATCTGATAGAAGTTTCCGCCCATGAGCATCTGTAATCATCCCAGATGAAACTGAAGTTGTATGCGAGCGGCCAGAGATGCTGTACAACTCTTATGTACATAATTGAAATGGAACGAATCGTGTCATAAATATCTCTCGCTTCTTGATCCTTCACATCAGAACATTTGATGGTGGTAGAACCTCATGTAGTTCGACCCCGGCGGCACCACCGCCCCACCTATTTCTGCCTTATAGCAGCAGCGTTCACCGCTGCTGTGTTCTGGC
>DWPV01006551.1:0-11440 GCA_018251915.1 Urbanus proteus proteus
GCTTATCTCTTTTCTTCCTCAGATTGAACGTAAAAGTGGTACCATTTTTGGACCATGAGCCTGAAAGTATACCTGAAATAAAAAAAAATGTAGAAGGCAGTAACTATTTAGTATGGAATACAAGACATCGCTTAAGTGACGAAATATTGGACTTAGCTGGTAAGTAACTAGATATATCCAGAAAAAGATATGCACACCCTTGGGTAGATGAAAAGTTAAAGGGACATCAACGAACGTAATAACTACTATACCTTTTATTTGATTTTGAGTCCTCCTTTCTCTATGTAGAGATTTGGTAAGGTGTGGTAAAACCTTTTCCATCTCATATGAGATTTTTTCCAGAGTTAGTAAGAATAGGCGAGCAAAGAAAAAAATGTCACGCTTTACAACATTCGATTGCTATTTTCGTTAAGATAGGATGCAAGAGCGCTCATTACCTGACACTGGTGTTTGTGGTAATGTCATCAAATCTTGATGAAGTTGGGAGTGGTTTGATCACTGATGTTTATGAACTACCACGGAATCCATCCAAAGTAAATGAATTCATTTACGTCACTAATTTTAATTATCCCGTGACATTGACCGTGACCGGATGAATCTATTAAAGGCTTCACATCCAATTTACACTACTCGTTTTCAAACAGGGTGTGCTTAGTAGATATTTTGTTTTATAAACAGATTTTAATACGCTGTGGTTTTAGAGTAGCTTCTCAACAATACACATCTGATTTTTAATTATAGGTTATTATAACAAAGCCCTTTCACATGACTCTATATCGACGCTCGAAAGCGTAAATGTTGCAATTCAAAAATATGCAATCTACACGAAAAATGTTTTTATATGTTAGATACAAAATGAGAACTTTATATTTTTCAGCCTAAAAACGTTAGGACTACTACATATACTTGACGTTTCTAGATTGAAAAAATAAGAAGTTATGATTTTGTTTACAAGATATAAATGTAGTGTGTAGAGTTGCATATTTTTAAGTTACAGCAATTACGCTTTCCAGCGTCGTTATAGTTATGATTACAAAGAACCTTTTTTACGTTTCTTCTACCTTTGCATCCGTCTTTCCAGGTCCTCAACTAAAAGCCGTGACAACAATGTCCTCTGGCATAGACCACATCGATGTTGCCGCGGTGACCAAGCGTGGCATCCGTCTGGGTAACACACCGAATGTCTTGGACGAAGCAGTCGCTGATATTACCCTCGGACTGCTTATTGGAGCAGCGAGAAGGTTCAAAGAAGGAGTTAAAGAACTTGAAAGGTAAAACATGAGAATTATAATTACTGTGCATTTCAGGACAGTTCGAAACCAAGGCAGTTCGAAAGTGGGGGTGCCATTTGTTATATGACTTCGGAGACACCACCGCCACACTTACCTACGTATTTTGACCAAATATAATTATTCCATGCATTCCAACTTATTTCTCAGAGGTAGCAACTCATCTGTGACCAACATTACGAGTAAATATGACTGATCTCATCTAGGATGAGAAGAGATTTTTATGGCCGGGAGTAGTTACTAACAGTCACATGGACTTTATACTTAGTGCTACATACTACTTATTATTAAAAAACTAGCTTTTGCCCGCGGCTCCGCAAGCGTTAAATTACCTATAAACCTTCTGCTTTAATCAATCTATCTATTAAAAAAATCACATCAAAAACTGTTGCGTAGTTTTAAAGATCTAAGCATAAGTACATAGGGACAGACAGCGGAAAGCGAGTTCGTTTTAAACTATGTAATAATAGTGAAGAGTTACTTTACTGTTACTGTAACAACTCCAATTACATACTCATATGATTCCTTAAATTCTTTTTCCAGTGGAGATTGGAAGTATGGCGTGAATAATATGCTGGGCCAGGACATTGCGGGAAGCACTGTGGGTATTGTGGGCTTAGGGGGCATTGGACAATCGGTGGTCAGACGTTTGAAGGGCTTCAACGTAGCCAGGTTCATTTACTGCGGCAGAAGTGATAAACCAGAAGGTATGGATTGACTTCTTGTTAATTTTAAAGTAATAATAACATAATAGGATTGACTATTAAGTTAATTACTTATCGTGGATTAATTATCTATTAAGATAGCCAATTAACGTAGTTAATTTAAGATACACACTTTTAAAGAGAAGGCAGGTTATAGCATTTGGGTAAGATGAAATACTAACTGGTGTACCGTATGTTTTAACAAGTTATGGCCCTTAATCTTATAAAATTATCGATCATTGCACCTACCCATTTTCTGCAATAAAATATTTGAATTTGAAAATAAAATGGCTGAATTTAATGTATTAAAAAGGCTGATTACTAGAATATATTATGATAAAAGTGTACATTTAGAAATATCATTAAACAAGTAGACACTGCCAATCAATAAAATAAGATAAAACACACTAAGAATAAACTTTACTTTTTAATTACATATGTAGTTATTGTACTAAGTAAATTCCTTATTATGATTTCAGCCAAAGAACTAAATGTGGAAAGAGTTTCCCAGGACCAGTTGTTACGGGAAAGTGATTTTGTAATACTGAGCTGCCCTCTAACGGAGCAAACCAAGAATTTAATTAACACTGAGAGTCTCAAGGCAATGAAGAAGAATTGTGTACTTGTCAATGTTGGACGAGGAGGTAATATAAAAATTCTAACACTACAAATCCCAGGCTTCCTTGGGTTATAAGTAGTGAAACCATCAAGAGCTTGATTGTGTAAACGTAAAACATCAAACAAAAATCCAGAAAACAGAAATTTTATTTTTGTATTAGTAACTATGATGAAGATGAATAATTAATACTAAAGAAATTTTATTACTAAAGAAATTAAGCAAGTTTTGGAAGGTATTCATCTAAATACAGAACAATTAATAATCTAGAGGTCGAACGCGCTTATTTTGCTGACACTAAATTGATAAAGAGCTAAAAATACTTAAAATAGAAGACCTCGGCAGCGTTAAAAATATGGCATTGTGAGAAATAAATATATAGAAAGTTCCAATATCTACAATTAAAATATTCCAATAAAACTCCAATTTACGTAGTTAGAAATGAATTATCGAAAGATACCAAAGAAAAGACATAAACTTAGTTGGACTTTACTTTAACACGGATAATTTTTCAGGACTAGTCGACCAGGAAGCATTATATACCGCGTTGAAAGAGGGAGAAATATTCGCAGCAGGCTTAGACGTCATGTATCCGGAACCGTTGCCGAAAGACCATCCTCTCATATCCTTACCTAATTGTTGTAAGTATCATTACAATTACTAAAAAGCAAAAGTAATTATGAATAAGAATAAATAGGGGATACGCGTGACTCTAATGTGCGGACTGTTTTTTTTTTTGTAATGGTAGCAATAAAAAAACAATTAAATGAAAAAGACAGCGATAATGTCTGATGAAAGCCCACGTCGTGTTTGTGATGTCGTGGAAGTGTACGATATTTAACGTAGATTTCTACGCCATGTTGTGGAAATCCACGGCGCAGAAAATCTACGAGACCGTGGAAATCCATAACGCAATTAATGAATAATCACAAGACATACGTCACTATATTCTACAAATGGTAATTTATTTTTTCAGTTATCCTCCCACACTTGGGCAGTACAACGTTCGCAACAAGGAACGCTATGGCAGTGATATCTGCTAACAACATCTTGCTGGCTTTAGAGGACAAACCAATGCAGTATCCGATTTGCTGATTGTACCTACCGATTGTGTCTCATCAGCCGTTCCCAATATTCAATCAATTCCCAATATTCAATCTTTGATTTTACTACTAGAAACATACGCAGATTTACCAATAGGCTACGTACATAGGCTAGAGCCTAGGGTGGCAGATTCAACGGGCGGCAAATCTATCATGGAAGAGCTTTGCCAAATTTCGGAGACTATTTTGACTCGACTCGACAATCTATTTTTGCTAATTTCGGGGGCGGCAGCAAATTATGATTTTGAGATTCCGCGGTCGTCTGAGCGACCCGAAACTAAAGTATTAACTTGCAGAGGTGAGCAGGGGTGGATCAATATCCTACTGACGGCAAGTGTCTATATCCGCCACTGACTAGAGATAATAAATTAATTAAATAACGTTTAGACAAGACGAAAGAATAAACTGGGTCACCTGCAGTAGATAAGCAGGTAGCTACTACACGATTTGGCTTACACGATCGTTATTACCACTAACGTGCAAGATATGACTAAACTGCCCCTGTAATATTCCCGGAGCGCAATCTCATAGGGTACTTGGAAAAAAGGGCGAAAAAGATGCAAAAAGAGCTCTGATTTAAAACCGGAAATTCTTTGGCGACTATCCTCTGGCTTAGCATATGTCTACAGTGACTATTTTCCATCAAGTAGTCAATTTGCCTCACCTGGTTTTATTGTTGATACTGTATCCCAAACCATGAGTAGAATATTAGGAACTGGCGTATTTGTATTTGGTATTGATATCTCTTTAGCAATTGCATGAATCGTAGGTACTACCTGTGTTACAAAAGTACAATATACCTCTGTCTGCATTTAGAAAATTATAGATATTAGAGAAAATAATATAATATTTACTATGTACATATTTTTACATATTACAATAAAATTGTTTTACTCTATACATAATACATAGTTAGCTAGATAAAAACATCTTTTTTTTTTCTCTTTGATATACCCCTATAGGTACCACCGTTATTATTTAATTAAAGATAGGTGCCTGCATTAAACATACTGGCAGCTTTTTTACCGTAGGTAATTATTTAGTGGAGGAAAGAATTAAAAAAAGCTATATAAACTTACGCTACTTATTATGAAAAACAAATAATTATTGCGACAAATACGTAGGTAAGTACCCGAATTAAACATGAATTAAACAATGGATGTCTTGTATTTTATCTTAAAAGACAATCAGAAAGAATTGCTCATTAACTATGCATTGTTTCATGTGCCGAGATTTAACCGGCCACGAACCCAAGCGTACAGTTTGTCTCTAGTAAAAAATGTCTCAATACCGCATTCTACCGTAACTATTTATAGCACTACTCATGCACTGACCATTGCTGTACACGGACTACATTTGACAAGTTGACTACAGTCACTATTAGCTAGTAAGCCGTTGACCTTCGCAAACAATTTTTCCACATTTTACAAACGTTTTATCAAGTGCCGATCGCTTTGATTATTTTGATAAGATAGCGTGTTACGTAAACGTTAAACAATGGGGTTTACTCAATTTATTCTTATTGCATTCGTGTGTGTATTCCTACGAGGAAACAACGCGTCTTCAACGAAAATGACGAAAAATCTCAAAGTTCTCGTGTCTTCGAATGATTTTCCGGAGAGTGGAATGAAAATTTTGGAAGACAAGTGAGTATAATGTTTTGAACTGTTTTTCATTTGTGATATTGTTTATTGTCAGATATTATTTAGATTTTAAACCGGTTTTTAGTAAAGGTTAATGATTGAGACACAAATAATTGTCGTGCGCCGCTGTGCTTTGTGCATAATATTGTTAGTGCTGTAAGTGAATATTATGTTAGATACGATTTTGAATGAGAAATATATGTTTTTTTACAATCTAACCTAAAAGCCGACCTGTACCTACATAAAATTTTATTTGTTTTTAGAAGTGCAAGACCTTTAAACAAAGTAAACAAAACAAATTATATTAATGCTTAAATGTTCCTTTAAATCTGTTAGCATAATAAATAGGTATTTATACAGTTCATGTTTATTGATTAAATTGTTTTCCTTGTTATGTTATGGCATGGAAATGTTATGGAATATTATCAATATAGCATGTTGGATGGTTGTGTTCTTGTAGTGTGGATGAGGGAGATGTGATGTATTTTTTGCATGACTGTTCTTCGTTTTTGTAAAGCGTTATTTTTCTCTCTGTTCCTTTTCCTCTATGTATTTCTTCCTTGTTAATATTTGATAATCCGCAAATATATTATCTTAGCATCCTTTTTAACTACAAATCATATCAATCTATAGTATTGATATTTATATTTATATTACTTTCCATTCCTATTCATATTATATCCTTTACTAGGGTACTGGCTAAGGATACATCACTTTTGTTAACACTTTGGTATAACTTCGAAAATAAACATCAAGATTTTATTTATGTTTACAACTTTTTAGAAAATTTATTTAGTCTATAGATATATTTTGCGAGACTAGAATGACTTAGTTGCTATTTTATCATTTTCACTTTTTTAACTTAGGTAATACCCAATGATAAATCAGACCGGCTAGGTAGGTAGATACATAAAGAAAAGTAGCCGCTGTTGCCGACGGACATTGAAGTCCGAAATGCATCGCCGGTTTTAAGGACTTTTCTGGACTCATTCGACTCATTCATTGTCAATCTATTGACAAACATCTCAACAAATAAATGAAGTAAAGTAAAACATTAATTGAATTCTCTAGTTTCACGGTATTGAAGTCACGTTACGCCAACTTCGGGGAAGAAGGTCTCAAGGAAAATAAGGAGGAGCTGATGAAGCTCATCCCTGGATGCTCAGCCCTCGTGTGGGTATCGCATCATCAGATCACTAAAGAGCTCTTGGATAAGGCCGGTAAGTACCGATTTATCACTTGAAATGGATACAGTAATGAAGTATTGAGTGGTAAGGAAGGTGTTGAGGCGTTCCAATGAGGCGTTCCTCACTGTCCACAGGGGTAATGGTCCACGCATCTGTGGCCAACCTCAGGTAAGAATCTAATCGGTGTTTGCTCACACATGCCCATGGGGGCCATGGGCGGTAGTGGCCACTTACCACCAGGTGGACGGCTTGCTCATTTGCTGCTTCTTCTAAAAACGCAATTATTGTGAAATAGGCCTGACCTTTAACATTTTTTAAAATAAATTTCATAGAGCAAAAGGTTATCTGCTCGTTACGTTCTTTTTAACCGCAAGATACGTGTTTTAACGAAACAATTTGTATTACTATTAACTAGTTATGTCCAATTGAGATAACACGCATGTTAAAGTGCCGTGACGCGATAACGGCAACGTGTAACGTAAACACTAAACATTGATACGTACCTATTGTTACTACTTATTCGATATTATATAATAAGTAGGTAGGTACAAGAATTTGTGATAACTGAATAAAAAATATATAATCCTAAATATTATAAATTCGAATGTCCGTTTATTTGTTTGTAAAGCCTTCACGGGTTAAAGACAAAACCGATCGTTATGAAATTTTGCACACATATTGCCAGGGGTCTGGAAAAGGACATGGAGTACCTTTCATCCCGAAAAATGATACTACTCCCGAGGGATAGAAAAGTAACTATTTTACCAACAATGTATCTACTTTCATACCTTCGGCCTCTTTGTGCAAATGTACACATGAGCACTTTTTATAGAAATTGATGGTGAAAAAAAGTGTTAAGTATACCTAGATAGTCTTAAAGTACATCGTTTTCGATTTATAGTTGGGACAGAGCTAGACTTGGCCACTTTTTCCTCCCTAGAATATTGTTAGATTTCAGGCATAAAACATACGAAAAAGTCGATCCAAAATGCCCTATAATCCATCATCGGAAACTCTTCCAGGACCCCAGCTGAAGATAGTAGCGACAGCGTCAGCGGGCTACAACCACTGCAACGTGCCGGAGCTGAGGGCGCGCGGCATCAAGCTGTCCAACACGCCGGACGTGCTCAGCCCGGCGGTGGCCGAGATCGCGGTGGGGCTCATCATCGGAGCCGCGAGGCGGTTCACTGAGAACTTACAACAAGTGCATGAGTAAGAGTCTATTGTTTTTAGGATAATGATGTTGTACCTTTCAGAGGCAAAATGAGGGGCGGCAAAATTGTCAGATGGTTGACATAATAGTTTATTTTTTCTTTCGCTTATATGTTCTTATACCATCGCCAATTCCATGTCATGTAGGATACAGACGCAAACTCAAACTACGGCACGGCCCATAACTTGTAGGGTAGGTATATTTTCCCTGAAGCGGCTAAACAGCTAAATCAGGCCCTGATAGTAGCGACAGTGTCAGCGGGCTGATTTAGCGGGCTGACCACTGTAACGTGCCGGAGCTGAGAGCGCGCGGCATCAAGCTGTTCAACACGCCGTGCTCAGCCTTGCAGCAAGTGCGTAAGTGTTGCTATCATGCTATTGCTTTGCCAGGAGTTTTAGTAGCAAGCGGCAAAAATAAGGAGCAACCAAATTAAAGTCAGATGGACGAAGAAGAAATTAAAAACCAGTACATATATATAATGGTCCCTAAAATATTATTATTGTTACAAATTATATTTCGCTAGAGTAACTCCTCCAAGATTTTGCTACTTTCGAGTGTGAAATGAAAATTGTGATAAGAATGACAAGAAACACTGATAAATTAAATTAAATTGCTATCTTGACATTTAACATATTTTTATATACATACTTAAAGTTATTTCCAAGTGTTCAGATATGCTTACTCAGGAAAGTACCTACTTAATATCTGAGTATATTTTTTGTCATTTTTACATTTTTTATGTTTTACATTTTATGTGACAAGTAAACAGCTCATGGATAGATTGGGTTTTTCCTTCCTCTAAAAATATGTAATCTGCAAATGTGACGTCACAATTAAGCTATCTGACCAGGCGACAATATTAAGTTTGCTATTTTTTATACTGCAATGCTTGACAATGTTATAAAGCAAAAACAGAAAAAGGAAGGATGTAAATACAATCAACATATTGTTACAGTGGAGAATGGGAAATAGGTTTCCAGAAAGTCCTCGGGCAGGACATTCGAGGCAGCACTGTTGGTATCATCGGCTTAGGAGGCATCGGGCAGGCGGTGGTCAAGCGTCTCGCTGGATTCGAAGTCGAAAAGTTCTTGTACACTGGACACAGGGAAAAACCTGAAGGTATTGTATTTTTACATTTTTTCTTCAATTGAACTTAGAAAGTACGGTCTTTTGATCAATTATAAAAATGATCTGTTATTTGCAATAGATGATAAAATTTCAGGTCGTTAATGTGTGTCAAGCATTAATACACAAACCAGGGCATTTGGGATTGATTATTATTTTAGATAAGTATCCCTGAATATAAAGGCATTTCGGAGGTGCAAGAACCATTTGTGGTTAGAGTCCACTGGCACCAATGCCATACCGATTTCTGCCTTTTAACAGAAGTGCCCTACGCTGTCGTCTGGTGTGGTCTGATCCAACTTAGTCAGGGATATCAAGTAGCAATATATCTGTAACTAATGTGAAATAACGTTGTATATGTTCTATGTTTACAGCAAAGGCACTGAACGCAGAGTTCGTATCTCTGGACCAGCTGCTGTCACAGAGCGACTTCGTGGTCCTCGCAGTCCCGCTGACAGACGAGACCAGACACATGATCAATGACACCACCCTGGCTAAGATGAAGAAGAACGCCATCCTCATCAACGTTGGACGTGGAGGTACATAGACACGGATTAATTAAATATAACGTGTTTCAGAAGAGATTGTAATGCAAAATGGTAGTATTGGAGGTAATTTGCGTCTTACTTGATTTTTGCTAATTTAGACTACATCAGATATAGTAAGGGTGAAAACTGAAAACACATACGCCGTAAAACTCCGCAACACGGCGAGTTGTTTTTTTCAAGAATCGTGTTGTGAAATTACACGTTCGAGTCGTGGATTTTTGCGTTGTTGTAGATTTCCACGTGTAGAAAGCTATGTACAGACCCTCTACCAGAACTCTACAGGTACTCTGTTTTTACTATAAAATAAAATATAGAGTTCTCGATTTCATTCAAACATTTGGGAACTTTGTCAAAAAAATGGTAAATCATCTAAATATTGCGCGTGCTAATTAATTCGAGAAGCGGAAACTTTAGTAAGATATTTTTTTTCAGATCTGGTAGATCAAGACGCATTATACAACGCATTGAAGAATGGAACAATTTACGCCGCGGGCCTCGACGTCACCACGCCTGAGCCTTTGCCAAAAGACCACAAGCTCCTCACTTTACCAAATATGTGTATGTATTTCTAGCATCAATCATTTAATATAATAAACATTTTATTTTTGTTGATTTTCTAATGTATATTTTAAGTTGGAATGACTCAACGGTGATCAGGGATGAGGTCAGGCGTAATTTGACTAATTTGTTCTTCAAAATCTGTGTAAACATAAATTGTTAACTTCAATAACTTATGAATCTACTGTGTACCATTAATAAGATACAGTCTGATATAATTATGAAAACTAGATCGATTAGAGTTAGTCTAATATAACCTACAACATGCCACTTATTTATAACAAATATCTCACAATGACCTTTAACGATTAATCTTCATCATTATCAACCCATTATTGTTGCACGGCTGGACACGGGTCTCCTCTCAATGAGAGGGATTTTAGGACTTAGTTCACCGCGCTGGCCAAGTGCGAATTGGTAGACTTCACACACCTTTGAGAACTTTTTTTGTTAAGAACTCACACAGGTTTCCTCATAATGTTTACCTTCACCGTGAAACAAGTGATAATTAATTTCTAATACGCACATAAATCAGAGGTGCGTGCCCGGAACCTCGGACTCCTCGATTGAGAGGCCAAGCTTCAACCATGAGGCTATCACTTTAACGATTACTAAAGCTTATTTACTCAATAATTTTATTTCCAGTCATCCTCCCGCACATCGGCAGCGCGACGTTGCGCACGCGCAGCGACATGGCGGTCCTCACGGCAAACAACGTCGTCAACGCTCTCAACGGAAAAGCGCTCCTCTCGCCAGTTTTACCCTAAATATTATAAAATCACCATATATCCTAGACTTCCAATGAAAAGACTTGCCTTTTCCCTGTAAACAAATAGTGTGATGCGTTAGTCTAAACAAAAAATTGCATTTAAAAAGATGAAGCGCGCACTTTGGTAGCGATTTTTAAACTTATCTTTAACAAAGAATACAATCCATTTGTTTTTTTTTTAAAGAGTACTTATTAGTAGTCTAATATGTTACTTTATTTTTGAATAATATACTGGAAACATATTATTAATTAGGAGTCTGTTCATCATTTGTGAATAATGGCATTAAACACATGGAACTGATATTATTATAAGCGTCTCATCTTAAAATGAGACTTCTAAAGCATACTCAATATATTCGAATTATACTTAATACCTGCTAATTACAAAGGTTACCTACTCTGTAATCTACGTAACTATAAAAATAATATAGTGAGAATAATAAAAATCACTTTTTAAGCTTGAAAAACTCTATGATATTTAAGTGTTACCTGCCTGTAAGGATGAAATACGTAATTACAGGGATTAATAGAATTTATGAGTATATTTGATAAATAAAAATGTGATTTACTAAGTATAGAACTTGTTTTTTTTTAATGACTCTTAATGTATATTAAAACCTATATTACTACATAAAACATTGAATAATTAAATTGTTTAATGCCTTTTAGTCTTTAGAGTGTGAAC
>DWPV01006552.1:0-11439 GCA_018251915.1 Urbanus proteus proteus
GTGGAACAGACAGACAGACAGACAGACAGACAGACAGACAGAGTTACTTTCGCATTTATAATATTAGTAGGGATTGCTTTTATCGCTTTTGGGAATACTTACTATTTAACTATACTAAAAATAGCACGTCTGTAATGACCGTTAAAAGACCACGCATTATATTGCTAAAAATATGTAGGTAAAGCCTGAAGATATGTAAAATACCAATACAAACAGATCATCATACTTACTGAGCACACAAATTGTGAATCCCAAAATCTTGTACGTAAATTACAGATTAAGTAAATTACATAGCAACTCAGCGCTAGCTTATGAATGAACCAAATGATACCCAAATTACGTTTGTCCCAATCCTCGAAGGATGAAATGGCAAAATTTTGTGGGCCGTCCCAAATCTTTTATTTAAAGAAGTCGTTCCACTACGATCGCTTAGCAAATAGCGAGATGGGATTAGTTCTCTAGTAGTGGGGTGTGGATTAGTTCTTAGAATCAAATAGAAACATTTAATCACATCAATAAACCAGAAAAATATTTCTTTTGTAATTGGTATAAAATGTAACAAACATTTTATTCAAATTACAAAAAAAATATTTTTCTGCATTGAATGTATTGGAATTACCGCCCAGAAATCTAAGTTTTCGAGCTATGTGTTATTTGCATGAATGCCCATAGTTGGTAAAATTCAGTAAATGACTTGTGTCGGATTTGTTTATAAAATTCTAATCGTCATGATATTTGTGTCGCTACTAAAAACGTATAAAATGTACCCATCAATAAGTGACAGAAATAATATCCAAATTATTTTAGCTCGTAAGTAAATGTGTATCCGCCCCACATGCGCCTTATTTATTTTCATTTTATTAAATGCCTTACTTATTAGAAATGAAACAAGTTTATGTGATAATAAGCAGAAAGTCCTTTCTATAGATACTAGTACTTACGCAGCACATCGATCGCCTCATGAAATGTAAGTACGTGACTACATAATAGAATTTCAAGAGCCAGTCACAAAGAAAAAGTCTCGCTTGCTGAAGGATGAGACCATGCTAGAAATAAAATGTGACTCATAGTAAACTCTTTTAAACACAATAAAATTGTAAAGTTTATTATTAAAATACCTTACAACTCATTAATGAAAGTATCGCATATCTTTTTACACGTAGACATGTGACGAGTTAATTATTGTAATGGTTATGCTTAGTATTTTCTTAATAAATAGGTCGGATTTTTGGTACTTTTTTAGCTTTTTTATTCAAAGTATTATCTTATCAAGTTTACTACAGGTTTCGAGCTTCACATAACATGTTAAGAAGTTAAATAAAAATATGAAATTATAATTGGATTGAATAAAGCATTTTTACAACAGGCAGGTACACTATTATTATAATATTACCTAACTTTACTGTTTACTAGTAAGCAAGGTCTTTCTTCAAAATAGTAAAAGTTTTATTTATGCTTTCTATTTAATATCCTACTGCAAGGCTTTTGATATATTTCTTTTACAATAAATACCTGCTCCCGTAAACCTCTAGTGTGTAAACGACTATGAGTCTTAACTAGTTACGTCTTAACTATAATCAGAAATATCTTTCCATCTCGCCAACTACAGAAGCGTTCCGCAATCAAACTTCGCAAACTTTACTCTTCTTATTTCCACGTTTCGCATCAGAAGTAGAAAATACAAGTGCTATTTCGTTCTATCGAATCTTTGCCTATCTTCGCAAGATCAAAATTTCATTACAGATTCTATTGGAAATAGTATTGTTTTTATTTAACAAGCAAATTCGAACGGCGGCACTGTTGTTTTGTTGATTATTCGTGGAATAAAGAAAGTCCTTGCCAAAAGATTGTTTTTGCAGCTGTAAATATAATTATATAATATAAGTAGCTGATTCCCCCGGTTTCATCCGCATTAAAAAAGTAAAAAGGAATACATACCAAAACATAACCTAACCGTAACCTAACACCCCACTCTCCCGCGACGTCGCCTGCAAGCGTGTAGCGCACGCTAATGCTTTTTTCCAAAATTAAGAAATAATATAAGCCTATATGTTATTCCAGATCATAATCTGTCTCTGTACCAAATTTCATCCAGATCCGTTAAGTTGTTTTAAAGTTATAGAGTACCTAACCAACATCCATCCATCTATCCTCACAAACTTTCAGCTTCATAATAATAGTAAGATACCTTCATAATAATACAATTTCCCGATTTTCATTTAATTGGTATAAAGACGATATTTCGTTTTCTATATATTCCTCTACCATCTAACTTCCCTGCAAATCACGAAGTTCATTATTTTATGCAAGCACAAAGTTCGTAGTTCAAATTCAAAGGATGTAATCAAGTTTTTTCTGTTACGTACTTCGGGGTCTGATTAAAGCTTTGGCGCCAGTGTAATTAGAACGTCTATTTTATTTCAACTTCGAATTTGCTTATGGGAATAATTGGCCTATTCATGATAAAGTTACTTTTACTTTACAGTGTAATGATTTCTATTCGTTGAAACCACGAGAGTCTTCATATTTGAGATTTGTTTATTGTTTTTTGGTCCTAATATTTTATAGCTGACACTATTAAAACTTATTTTCTAATACTAAGTAGAAAGTTTTAGGTATAATTCTTCTACATGATAAAGAACGTTGTGTTTTGTGTCTTAGATAATTATAGACCTTTAATTGCAACATAACGTAATGTTATAATCTTATTATGATCTATTTATCTTAGCGAAAATAATTTAATTATTGATGGATCTTGTTAAACAGATCTGTTGAGAATCAACTTATTAGAAGTATAAGCATTTCAACTTATCCAAATCAAACAACATAATTTTTCGTACATTCTGAAGATAAGATTATCACGACGAATACGTAAGTACCTACTTAGAAATCTTTTTAGAGTTCCGTGCTTCAAAATGACAAACCAATTCGGTATATATTTATCATTTTCAAGCTAACCAGTTTAGACTACAAGAAAATGTACATATAAAAATGATATATTAATATTACGATCTTAAATATACAGAATAATACTGATTATAACATTTAACCTAAAAAACGTAACATTTCCCGTAATATATCTCCGGGCTTTATACCCCGCGTAAATTAGAGATGATGCAAATAATATCCACCATTAAGTTCGTCCCATTTCTTAGCGAGATAAAAATTATGCAGACCTGTCTCCAGCGCTACATGAATATGTATTTGGAAGATTAACATCTTGGGAAGTCGCCTTACGAAGATAAAAATGTCTTTATTAAAATGCTGCGATTAAGTAAGACTTGTTGATCTAGTTCTTGCTTATTGACTCTTTATTTTATAACGAGTTTTCGCGCGCTTTTCATTATATTTAACGCTTAATTATTTTTTTTCACTTTACTAGATGAGATTTTAATTTGTATTGCAATTTAAGTTTTTTTATTAGTTACTTGATTGGCTGAACATCGAATTAAAAATCATCTACTCAACAACACTTCGTTCATTTTGATTTGGATTTAACTAATTTAATTTAAGTTATTTTTTACTTATAATGTAAGATAAACGAAGTTAAATATACATATATTTACTTCTCGTGTAAAAAGATTAAACAGATATTTCAGTTGTACTAAATTGATAATTATAAAAATATAGGATATAATATAATATATGAGATTTCAATCTTAAAACATTTAAGCGAGATGGGAACTTCATGGGAACTTCATAAGATGGTGGTGAAATTATTGTGTACTAATTTAACAAAAGTCCACATCTCTAACAGGATGCATTTGCAAACAACAGTTGTCTACGATTAAAATATCCTTTCTGGGCTTGATTGTTGATATGCTTCGTATATGTGCTCTTGACTCCGTATGGTATTATGACGAAGTATGTACGTATAATTTTATAACTAGTCAGGTGGAATGAGACCATCTGCAATCATCTTCAGTCTCTTAGCTTCTTCTCTAGCGCGACGCTCAGCTTCTTTTTTCTCTTGTTCCTCCTTCTCTTCTTGGGCCTTCTTCATCGCCATAGCTGCTAACGTCTTTTGATCTAACTTGAAGAAGTTTATAGGTTCTTTAATATATTTCACATCCTTGTTATTCATGTTCTCTATAAACTTAACGTAGTTAAACGAACCGTCTTCTGGGTTGTAAGTTTTATCTTTAGTCGCCAATTTCAACCAATCAACGAACTCTATTTCGGTGAGAGGCTCACCCCAATTGAATAGTTCCTCACGTAATAACTCTAAGTCAGCTATACCGGTTTCGTTATCATCGTGACTTAAAGCTGCAAATGCTTTGGTCACGGCCAATTCAAAATCATCTCCCCAGTTCATTTTGGCTTCTATCATAAACAACCACTCATGATACTCCACGGTATCTACGTATTCATCTTCTAAAAATTGAGTAAACAGCTGTGTTATTTCATGACCCTTTGGATTGAAACCAAGCTTTCTTAACATTAACGGAATGGCTTCTAGTTTCACCTGTAAAATAACAAAGGCATCTAAATCGTTTTTGTTTGAGAGAAGTTAATTTAAATAAGCCTTGCTTATAATTGTGGGTCAATTAAAATAAAGTTTATTGTTTTACAAACAGCACCGTTATATTTATTAGCTTACGATAATGATAAATGATGATATGATACATTTTTCAAATGTAACATAGTTTTATATTTTCCAATAAAGTAAAAAGAAGAAGAGTTCGTTTAAAATACAAGAAGTGTTTTCGGAAAATTTCAAAAAAGCTATTTGGCAAATTGGCAACTTGATGTGTAATGTGAACTAATTAGAGTTTTCAAATTCCTACTACATGCTATAAATACTTTAAAGATGAAATTTAAAACATAGGTACAACAAATTTCTTTTTAATGCACACGAATAAAACTCAATAAATAAAATCAATACCACTTTCTTTACTTATTTACTTTTAGAGTAAACGAAAACGCGTGAAAACCATAAGCCTAAGCTCTCCATAACATTTTCAAAGTAAAATCTACCAACCCAACCCGCACTTTGTCAACATCCATCACGTCGCCTTAACCCTTTTCAGTTTGTGAAGAGACGTATCCAACAGAGGCAGTTATACGTTGATGATCATGATGAATCATGTCGTGGTTGAGACGATTTGTGCCTAAGAATGGATCTTAATGACAATTTAGTAAAAGATAATTCTAAACAATTGTGAAGAGTATAACATTATATTTAGCAATATTTTCGGCTACCAATAAGTTCTAGAGTTAACTGAGTCGGACTTATTACATGAATAAGATCACTTTCATCATATAGAAGATCATTAATAAATAAATAAGCCTAGCGCAGACTATTATATGAATGTACCTTATCAATATTGTCTTCGTCGTGAGCTTTAAACATTTCCTTGAATTTGGCTAGATCTTCTGGACCAAAACACGCTGGTGGTGGCGGCGGTTTCTTCGGCTTGGGAGGAGGCCCCATTGCTCCTTTCGCTGCTGGCGGTGGAGGTTCTTTGCCTTTCCCTTTCTTCGGGCCCATTTTGAGTACACTTACTTAGGTTTATGTATGTCTAACGAATATGATCACAGAAATTTTATAAATGAAATTAAACTAAGTATTATAACATTATTAGGGAAATGTATTGGTACATTTGAGGCATGGTTTGACAATGTCACAAATGCAATTTTTGGCAATGTTAATGTCGTTGATTAATCATCTTGAAGAAAGAAAAATCATGGACACAGAAAATCGATGAATCAGAAAGTGTCCATAATTATGATTAAAAATTATTCACAGCTTTGTTTCTATCATAATAGTAAAATTACTTATAAAGTAAAAGCTATTCTATTGTATTCTACTACTAGCTGAACCCCGCGAAATCACCTGCGTTTAAAAAGTAAAAAAGAATACATATTTAAACATCAGTGTCATCCCGATCTCCCGCGACGGCGCGCGCGTGCACGTGGAGCGTGGTCTAATGGATTTTTTGAAAATTAAAGTAGCCTATGTTACGCCTTCAACTATCTTCCAGTGAAAGTCCCGTCAAAATCGGTGCAGCGGTTTAGAAGATTAGCTTAGCCAAACACATAGACGGATGGACAAAAAAAAATAATTGCATTTTCGTTATAGGTATCGTGTATACTTTCATATGCATTAAGTTATAATTATATTGTTATTTTGAAATCACAATTTTATTTATTTGTATAGATGAAGCAATAAATTAAAAATTAAACTGATCTTCGAACAACGTCACTTCATAATTAATACGGACAATAATATTTTGGATAAAATAGTAAAATATACAAATGCGTGCAATTAAACATAACAATGTTCATTTAACTGCTGATCAGTAAAGATAAAACATTTTCGTAAAATTTATTAACATACAAAATTAAGCATTAAACAAATGGCAAAAACGTGAGCCATTAAGAGCTATTGATGCAATATTCAAGCTACAGCTCACCGTAATTAATTGTCTGGAATTATCATTGAAACCACTTGCTCGATGAATTAATATTACGGGCCACATTACGGACAATTAATAACAATGGCTCAGTAACAATGAAGGCATGGCAGAATTGAATGATACCTTACATTCCACTGGGAGGCAAAAGAATTTGATTCTTGCTCTGATTTTCAATTAAGATAATAAGACGAATTTCTTATCGTAGAAGTTGAAGCGAGGCGAAGTTCATTAAATTAATTCGGTATGCTTGGTACGAACAGATCAGATTTTCACGTGTTTTCAGTCATCAAAGGTGTGTTAAGTAGTTAGTAGATATCTTTCATAGTAGGTTCGTGCATTTGCAAATGTTTTTTTGCAATAGGTTTTTTTTACGCTTTAATTTAAAAAATGTAAATTTAATTATCTTGCAAACTGTTAAGTACAACTCTTTAGAATATCTCTGTAATCATCTATAGGTACCTACAAATAAATAAAATTGAAGTGTCTATTTGTGATTTCAAAATAACTTTTACTAACTTTTTACTTAACTTTTACTAAATGCATATGGAAGTAAACACGATACTTATAACAATGCAAAATATTTTTTTAGTATCTGTCTATCTGTTTGACTAATGTAATCTTCTAAATAGCTGGACGGATTTTAAGGTACCTACATCAAATAAAAACTTACACTAAATGATAACTATTAAGAAATAAGTACTTACCTAACTATCATTTATTAATTTCTTAGCTCTCAATTTAAACTTCACCCTAGGCGCTCGTAACCTTCGCTCTACTTTGCCTATAATCAAAACATTTAACTTCATAACTTAGTGGTTAAGACCTGTTACAAAATTAGCAAAAGTTCGAGACCGAACAACTTAAGATATTTGTTTCTAAACACTTCTGGCCTTAATTATACTTGTTAAAAATAAGTTTGAAGAAAGTTGAATAAGGGCTTAAGGCAAATATTTATGTACCTTGCTTGTATACAGCGGAAAATTAGGGATTTTGTAATTGATATTGAAATAACAGATTTGTTATTTTACATTTTGTGTCCGATTATCGTGTCGAAGTTATTAATGTTGTAAAATAAGTTCAATTTTATTGATAGTTCATCTCTTAATTGTTATCACTACTTTATCATTAACACTAAGCATCCATTTAAAGACTAAGTAGGTACTTATCACAATATTTACTTAGTGACGATTTTTAAAAACACTTAGTTTAAAAGTACCTACTTAGTGACGATTTTTAAAAGTATAAATATTAAAATAATACTACTACTTCGGTATCACTATCAACTAGGTAGGTACCAGAAAATAACAGACGCGAATATTTCGATAAGTATCTTAACACCGCAAATATGCTACTACTTAGTAAATTAAGCATATTTTGTAGAGTAAACCAAGTGTGTAGTAGATACCTATACAATTAATCTCCGTAGCCACTGGAACTTGAAAGCGAAGCGTGATGTTTATGATACTAAGTAATTTATCATTCTGATACTCACATCCCCATTTTATATCAAGACTCATCTAAATAAAAAAAATTATGTTTTTAAATTACCCACACATTATAGGTATGATAATTTGCATCTGAATTTTGCGAGTCTAAATAAAATCTCAGAAAATCTCTACAAAAATATTAGTACCTACAGTAGAGTCTAGGTCTACACGTACGTATTTCAAAGAAAACTTGGCGGAGATTATATAGTATTTATAGATGAATATAAATTAGAAATTACCTATGTCTTCGATCAATGTATTGTTGATCGAAGACCTATGTCCGTATAAGTACAATTCGATCACCGTTTAAGAATGTCTTTTCAAAACTCAATCCGTATCTCCTATTTCTGGAATTAATAATAAGTATTTGTACGATAATATGACCTTTATGCTTAATCCTTCATTCTTCGCAATCCACACGCACAAAATAAAGAAATCTATCAAATCTATAATATTAATGGGCAGAAAATATCCAAATCAAAAGAAAAAACTTCTTTGTTCCTTAATCCAATTGTCTTTACTGGTATCTACATTATTTTCTGTTTTTGCTGCATAAAAGAGACATACAAACATATGTATGTATAAAAGATGTACCTACTATACAATATGTACCGACAGACAGCCGGACGAACTTAGATAAACAGTGATTTACAAAATGGCCACCTAAGTGTAACTAGTATAATTTGATCTCCGCAGCCACAAAAACATACCAGTTCATGGGTCAGGTTAAAATGGGCATTTAGGGAGTTAAAACGCGATTCTATAATTTGATTGCTTCCACAACAACGTAACGGATTAGGTGTTTCGATTATCGTACGTACGCAATCGCATGCGAAGCTTAAATGATCAAACACCACGCCATATTCAGATTAAAAAGCTTTTATGGTGTTTTTGATTGGTATTAACAATGGAAGGGACAACAACAATCAATGAAGTTTATGTAAGCAATCAAGAACTCAATTATAACGTACCGATAACTACAACTACTTGCAAGTAAACATTCACTTAAGTAATTATTGTAAGTGAATGCAAATAATTTGTTAGGTCCCTGTAAATGACAATTTTATGCGGTGCCAGTAAGTACCTTACTAGAATATGCATATTTTCATTTCATTACACGTTATTAAAAGTTACACTTACTTACAGATACTTACATTATGCTGATAGCTAATTTATCGCAATAGTCATATTCATGATCATGCAATTTCGCAAGTATGAAATGGCATCTAATAAAATTGAAATAAGTAGATTAAAAATACGTGTAATAATCGTGTCATAATAATAGACGGGTGATTGGCCCGCCATAAAGTTAAAAGCTATTTTAATGGAATCCATTTTCACAAACTATTTTGTCGTAAAATCAACATTGGCTGACGAAAGGTTTTACTATAAAATGCCTATTTTAATCATAGCCTTATTACACTTTTGGTGACTACATCGACATAACATGACGCTAATGCACAAATAATATAAGAGTAGGTAGCGAAATCGTATATAAACTTGCCTCGTAACGCCTTTAATGAACCAAGACTTTGGAAAACGACTTAATATTTTGATAGCTGCTAGACTTTCTGCTAGATGTATACGAAGATATACGGTTAAATAAACTTGTGTTGAAGAAAGTTCAAAGGAATCGAAATATTCGGAGATCATTATACATATCTACACAGATATGTATAATGATCAACCGTACACACACACTCAACCTTAGCTCCTGTCAACTTAAATTTTGGCGCGTTTTAATAATAACGAGTGTTGCTATATAGAAAAATGTATTTAAAATTAATTATAAAACGTACAATTATTTACTTTCTTATTTTAACTATTCACTATATTTATTTTAAATATCTTTAAATATACTTACAAGGTAATTATTAAAATAAAAAATAACCGCGTTAGATAAATTTTTGAACGATTCTGGTTACTGACGCTGGCTGACGCCAAAATTTGACATGACATGCGACATTTGCTAATTCCGTCTCGCTTTCAATTCCCTCGTTGATGCGATTCCGTCGTTAAATATTCCAAGATTTCCTTAACAAGTGCTTTAACTAAGTGAAAACACGATGGTTGCACGAGTGGCTGGTGTGTTTGATGAGAAATTGACTGAGGCGATAGCTAATTCAAAAATATTAGTGGTGGGCGCCGGCGGAATAGGATGTGAGATATTGAAGAACCTCGTTTTGACCGGCTTCCCGTACATAGAGATCGTATGTTTTGTTTGTTATGAAATTAATAGTACTAATCTTTGTTTTTGTGTATTCTATGGGTTTTTATGACTTTCAGATCGACCTTGACACGATTGACGTAAGCAATTTGAACCGCCAGTTTTTGTTCCACAAAGAGCACGTCGGGAAGTCGAAGGCCGAGGTGGCGAAGGAAAGCGCCCTCAGCTTTAACCCTAACGTAAATATTATCGCGCACCATGACAGCGTTATAAGGTTAGTTACTAACAAACTTCAAAATAATAAGAGATATCAATTATATCCAAAACAAACAAAGATTAATCGTTGAGTAGCGTATTATGGTTTTCATACATATTTGTAAGAGTGGATAAATATATATTTTTAAACTACTTGCACAGAAGGATATTCCAACTACGAGTAGTGTAAATGAAAGTATTATTTTAATAAAATGCCTTTAGCCTAGGTAGCAATATATCTGTGATGAACCTTGAGTAGCCCTTGGTCTGATACTTCATAATATTATGATACAAACCAGGGCTAAACTGTACTTTATGACTTGTCAAATTTTGGATTGAGAGTAATATTAGAAGGGGAGTATTAGAATAACATCACCTATGAAGTAGGGCCTGCAAAACCTCCTGTTTATTTTCTAAGGTTTTGAGGTAACCATCATCTAATAATCTACATCATTCAATCTTTTATTAATTTGCAGTGCCAAATCATGTAATATTTACATTAGGAATCACCAAATTTCCTAATTAGACATTATGAGCACCCTCATTTTAATCGTGCTGCTAAAAGCTGATTTTTAGTTAAAAAAAATTGATATAAACTTCCTTGACAAACATCAAACATTTGATGCGAAACAATATAACGTCAATTTTTATGACAGCGTCCATTGCTAGTTCTACAATCTATATGATTCTGATAATATACAAAATCAATGTAATAAACTATTTTACTAAAGTAATAGTAAATTTCTTAGATAATCAAAAAAATTGGATTGGTTAGGTTCTTTATGTGAACATAACATGGACGTGGATATATATAAGAATAAATAAAAAACTAAGGGAGCAGGGCACAGCAGTGCCCTGAGAGCTGTTACGTCCAATTTATACTAATAATCAATGATGCTTTCATACTATTATAACAATAGATTATCTGCAAAATGGATAATTATTTTTATAGTACAGTGTGACCTAAACCCGCACTTTACGCATGCTTTTGCATTGCGTAAGTAGTCTATTTCGGCACGGTGCGTAAATTAATTGACTAACTTTACTCACGTATAAATAATCGGCAAAGTGAGGGTAAAACTCGCATATGGAGGGTACCGTACCGATAAAT
>DWPV01006553.1:0-11439 GCA_018251915.1 Urbanus proteus proteus
ATGTACATTTATTGTGGTCATGATAAATATATGTATAATCTATGAATAGCAAAATGGAGTAATTCCATCTCAACCTATAATTACTGAACATTATCGACGTAACTAGCTAGTATCTTATTACATGTAAGAATTAATTATTAATTAAAAGTATTAATTATTAATTAATTAAAAGTATCACAAACAGGTAAAGTAGGCTGTAAGACATCATTTTAATTACAAGTTAGTTGAATAAAAATATAATAAATAAAAGGTTGTTTGCTGTAAAATTAGTTAACTGAGTGTTCATATGCATTTATTCTTGAATATTCAGATTGCCCGACCCTTTTTATGTCCCCAGCTGGAAACGGGTCTTCTCCCACATCTTAGAGACGCTTGGAGCATACTCCTCCACGCAGCTCCAATGCGTGTTGGTGGAGGGGATACGGATTAGTGGCCACCCCGTGTCGAATGTTTTTAAACCGCCCATAAGGCCTCCGACAAGGTTTAACAACTGCTATACAACAATAACAACCGGGACCGACAGCTTACCGTGCCCACTGAAGCACGGGAACGCGTATGAAATTTTTGCCAATAGCGGTCACCTATCCATCCACCGTCCGCGCCCGACTTTACCTAACTTTTTAACTTTAACTAGATCGGTTAAGATCTACGCAATCCGCAGGGCCATACGCGCTTTCAAAATTCAGATGAGTTTATATCGAACATTTACTTTAAGTCAATCTTAAATCAGCTCAAAAGTCAGCTCTCAGCGAAAATAAAACGTTGTACCAAAGTAAAATCATTCACGAAGGAGTCTAGAAACTATGTAAATAATAATAAAACTTCTAGTTCAACTTCATATTAGTATTAGCTCCGCGTCTAAAATCGAATATAGACGAGCAAGTTAAATATTTGCCTCACGGTCGGAAGTTCTGTCTTCGGATTTTCGCGTATTGGATCTGTCTGTATTGGTGGTTCCATTTGTCCTAAAGGTTCTCTTTGCTGAGCTCACAGCATTCGACTTCGGGTTTCAATATTCCTGGTAAACAAGTTCTCTTCGTAAATTTTGTATAAAATTTATCCTCAGTGTAATGTCGCGAATATATTTGAAAATTGTTGGACAATTTGGACATGTAGTTATTTGAAACATTTCAATTGTTTCATGTTTTTGGTAACAGAGTTAACTGAGCTACGAAAATAAAGTATACCATCCTCAACATTTATATTTTTTCAAAATAACGCTTCTTTATTACTTTTTAATTTAGTGTACATTTTATGAATTACTGCTCAATATGTATTTTTACAATTTATTTAGTCCTTGCAATAACTAACATAAAGTTGGACGAAATTAAGTGTGAGATGTTAATTCAGTAATAATTATACCTAGTTTTCACTTAAATATTTCCTCATAATATCGTTGTAGTAATTTTACATACACAACATATTTAAATAAACCACATTCTGTTTTTATTCACCAAAACACAAACTGCACCTAATAAACAAATATTACATCCGCGTCAGCATAAATTTAAACTTTAAAGCATTTCCAAAAGTAGGAAGAAAGCAATTTGCGAGTTAACGTTACGTAAAGAGTTACGTAATAGTTTCAGTAACATAACAGCTTCGTGGACTGCGTACTAACGTAACTTCATGGATCGACTCCAACATTTCCATACACATTCACATACTTTAATTGGCTCATTTGGTACCTGCTTCGTTGGAAGTTTGTTCAACTTAGGAATCGCCCGGCAATTTCAATCCGTGACCAATAACGGCCTGACAATGAAGCCACCGTGCTATTCAAATCTGCTGTTCAATACTGTGCTATTGAGACTAAGTTATTGCTTAAGTTCTGAATTAATTTCACACATATGTAGAACTTACAAAGAATATATTGCAGATACTAATATGGTCTTCCTTTTTAGTACATTTTGAGGTCAGAAGTCAGTATTGCATAAAGACATTGTTCATTTGCCTATCCATTAACTACATAATTGCAACGTACGTAACTATACAAAGAATTTTCTTCCCTATTGTCCTCTCTTCTTTTGCTTCCATTGAGAATTTAGACCTACTTACTTACCTAAATCTGAAAATAACAGTAGGTATTTGAATTTATGCTATAAATCTATGTGGCAGAGAAGTCGAGTCGAACTGAGCCTTATGCAGTTGGAGCTGAACAGAACAATGTATGTAATGGATACTAGTATAGTTGATCTTACTGATAACTAAGGTAGTTATAATTACACAAATTTATTTCACAAACATATTTACAAAGTTATCTCTTCTCGGCAATTTCAATTTAGACCAACTACAACTTTGACAATAGCGTCCGCGCTATTTAGCTGTTATGCTGTTGCTATTCGCACTTAGTTATTGTTTAAATTACTAAGCTAAATTCGAGTAACGTGTGGCAAGGAAATATTTTACGGGAAGGCCTGTTTTGATTTAGGTTTAATGTTTTTATGTAAAGTTTTATAGCTTTTTAAGACTAGCTTCACTCATTATATTTTTATAAATAGGTTTTAAATCTGTGGAGGATAGATCTTCTTGATTGTTCTCCACAAAATTAAATATGGTCTCTGTCAAAACACGAGTGAAATTTATACTTTTATACTTTAATTTATAATTCTCTAGCTTTTGCCGGCGGCTTCGCACGCGTTAAATTACATATAAACCTTCCTCTTGAATCACTTGTTATATACTATGTTGTGATGATGATTCATAAATCACTGAGGTTAAATTACTGTATTGTAACGAGTTAGAAGAATCAAATCAAACAGTTTTTAGGTACGTAAGAAATAATGAGTTTTTCAATATTCTTTCATCATTATCACCATCATCGTCTTCCTAATCATCATATACGTCATCGCCACCATCCTCATAATTATCATTATCAATAAATTTCGTCATGAAAACATGGAATACAATAACCCAATCACCATTAACTTATCACAAGCCGTTAGTTAGCACTCAAAATTACTAAAACCAGTAAGTTATGTAATTAATGTCTTCCCATAGTATATCTTAAGATTTACAAAGGCGCTCGTGTCTGAAGACATATATCTTGTCGCAACATGTTTGATGTACCCTATTACGAGCTAATCTGTATGGATTGTGGTGAGGCGGCAAGATAATTATCAACTAAATAACAAACGCTTCGTTGGCGTGTGATCTAGATTCCTAGCTCAGTTGAGATAAATCTCTACTAAGACAATACACTCATAGCCGCAAACTAGAAGATGAATACATAAAGCCCTGGATTTAGAACAGTTTGGGTCTAAATGTCTGGCTGGTGACCTAACCTGGAATTCTCTAGTGTCAGACCTATATGGCGATTTTTTGCCATGAGAGTTGCAAAAATACATTACATAAATTAGCTGTGCTTAGAGTTTCTGTTGAGTTGAATTCCTTTCTTTCAATACTTAAGGTTGGTTGAACCATTATGACTCCAACGATACCACCGCCACACCTTTTTTACCTTAAAAAACATTTAACAACCTTTTGCTGTTTACTACTGGAATTCCACTTTTTAACGAAACTCTTTTTTTCAGGTCTTGTGCTTGTATAATTGAATGTATTCCCGTTATCTCTATTGGTCAGCTATCTATCATGAAGCGACTTACGTTTGTTCTGTCTAAACATTATGCACTTTGCGTAAAATCTTAGTACATTTCAATAATAGATACTAGCTTATAAATTTATAAAGAATCGTACACAAAAGTCTTAACTACAGTTTCAAATTTAAGACAGTAATTATCGTGTTGTGCGAGTACTAGCAGAGACTACATAAGTCATGGGGAGGCGTTAAAATAATTATCAGATGGATAAGGAAAACCGCGTTGGTGGCCGCATGACTTATCTAGATGGAATCAATTGTGGCGTGATGGATTATGTGTACCACTGATTAAGGGCAACCGTTATAAGAATTGAATTCTTAACGGGAAATAAAAGTACTGGGGGTTATTCACTTATAACCCATAAACGCATAAGCACGTTAACGCGAATGTTTTTTTTTTTGAGAAAACAAAATCCACTCTTAAAACTAATTAAGTTGTCAAAATTAAAAGATTTTATTTAACAGGTGAGCTCGACCTCAAGCACAGCGACGAATTGACCTTTTAGTGAATTACTTGAGATAATGGTGCCGTTAATTGATCATTCTCCTTAGCTTTTTATAATATTGTAGTAGCAAGCGACATCCAGTTCACCTGATGGTAATAGTGGACATTTGTAATCACCCCAGATAAGAACAGTCTTACTTAAGGTTGCCCATAATTGTGTTGCTATCCCCGAGGGCTAAGTTGGAACGCTACGGATAAGTATGTCTCCTTTACCACACCCTTCAAGCCAAAACACAGCAGCGTTATAAGTATACTGTCGTTATAAGATAGAAATAGGTGTGGCAGTTGTGCCGCCGGAGTCGAACTACAAGGGTTCCACCACCTTCAATCTATGCCTATTCCTATTAGATTTCAATATGCCTACCTCATAATTGTTATACAATTTCCTATTTCAGAGAACTGAGTATAAAGATATAAGTAGGAAAAAATAATTCAGCAATACTAATTACTATGGATAATGATCACTCTATTAATCGTTATTTGAGATCGTGAACACTTAATTACTGCGAACAAAGTATCTAATTACTACGATTCGAGGTTGATATCAAAGTGAAATTACTGGATGGAATCCATTAAAATAGGCCTAAAAATAGGCGATATATTTTACAGTTAGTAAAGTTAAACATTTCCATTAATACTTATTTCTATGTTATGATAAGGTTTACTTGTGTCTGTGTTTATTTTTACAGTTCGATGACTTCATATATATTTTACACATACTCGTATATTATATAGATATCAAACATGGAAAATAATCTTTGTAGTTAAATAGCAATGATTCTGGTTTGTAAAATGTAGTATTATAGAGGTAGTCTTCGTTTTGAGTCTTTACAACTTAGTCTTGACATGCAGAGAAATAAGTTTGGTAGATCCGTAGTAGGATACTTCAGCACTTTTTGGATTATTACAGATCAATGTGTGGAAAATACTTAATTAATGGTTATTACTGGTTCCAGTGATGCTTCGTTAGTGATTCGACTCATAATTTAAGCATTATTATAGTAACATTGAATTATATAAAGCTCTTTATTAGTAGTTAATTCGATCCTGGCATTTTTGTAAGTCTCAATGTTTCTAACACGCACAGAAGTATAACTTCAATATACTTCGCGATACATTCTTGACACTGTGAAACGAATCTATAGTAATTTGACTTATAAACTACAGAATCAATATAGTAACATAAAATATATCAAGTTCTTTATTAGTAGTTAATTAGATGGCATTTTTGTAAGTCTCAATGTTTCTAACACACACAGAAAGATAACTTCATTATACTTCGGGATACATTCTTGACACTGTGAAATAGGTCATTAGACTTGATTGATAAACTACACTACAGCATCATTATAGTAACATTAAATATATTAAGCCCTTTATTAGTTGTTGTTAGTATCAACTTTTCTAACACGCAAATAAGTATAACTTCAATATACTTCGCGATAATTTCTTGACACTGTGAAACAGATCGTTACTGATTTGACTCATAAACTATAGCATCATTATACTAACATAAAAATATATTAAGCCCTTTATTAGTAGTTAATTGGTTTTTTGTAAGTCTCAATGTTTCTAACACGCAAAGAAGTATAACTTCAATATACTTCGCGATACATTCTTGACACTGTGAAACAGATCGTTAGTGATTTGACTCATAAACTACAGCATCATTATAGTAACATTCGAACGAATGTTATTTTAATGATGTCTGCGACTAAGTTTTATCTGGAACATAATCTATTTTTGAGTCTGTTTTAAATAGGACAGTATCTTTTATGCAACTCTTTGATAGGGAATCTCTTTGACGCTTAATATGAAATTTTAATCATTATTTCCTGGTTACTAAAAATGTTATGATGTAAAATATGTACTTATTATGAAATAGCGCAGTTCAAATTTCAAAACAGTTATAAATAATTATTTTTTGATGTACCTGCATATTAGATTTCTTGATGATGTTTACGGATGAATTTAGACATTATATTATTTTAATATTTTTTTTTTAGTGTTAGATATGCATAGTACTTTTATTAAGTATTTTGTCCAAAGAGTATTTGTTTGGCTTAAACGTAAAATGTGTATTACATGCGACATTTCTTCAAAACAATGAGTTCAATATCATTAGGTTAGTTTTCAATAAAATTTCCAATGTTTTATATAAGTATAACTACCATAGCGTAATTTTCATTAAAACTAGTTTAGTTGAAAAGCTGCTGTTTAACGAAATAATACTGAAAGAGCTTGAAACTCAAAGCTTTGATATCGTCCGTAATCCCCTCATTTAAGCCTAAACGCACTCGGTTGATAAACAGAATTGTAATTAGCAAAATTTGTGCATTCAGTCGGCAGGCTTTGGATAAATTACCGTATCAAAATTATTATGTTTAGAATTGGTATGATTTTTGATGTATGTATGTAATAATAAAAGGATTTTATGATGTTACAAGGTTTTATGAGTGTAATGAATTTAATATACTATTTACATAATTAAATACCTCAAAAACTGGTAATTTCACATAAGAAATTGCTTTGCAAAATTTCATGCTTCAATGAGTCATTATCAGAAGAATACAGAAATAGTAGAATAGACATTTTGGAATGTAGAATTAAAATCTAAGTATATTTAAAAAAATCAAACGCGTTATAATTATTTGACGTAAGCCGTATATTTTCAGAATCTGTTATGTATATTCGATGCCATGCCAAAGAGCTTTTTAAAATCTGTACAAACTTTCGTTCCTAAAGTTTTATTCCTGAACGCAGCCCTGTACGATTCAAGTAGGAGTATCCTCGGTTTTCAGTTAACTTTGTTAAAAAACATAAAGTAATTTTTTATCTCATAATTCGCACCTTCGGAGGGACAAGGGTACAAGTTCATGTTTTACAATTTTTGACTACATAGATTTAAGTTGTTGTCGTGCCAATATTGACAAAAAAAGAAACGGACGAATCGGACAAACACTATCTAATATCGAAATGAAACCAAACTGAATGGCTAACTTTGTTCTGCCAGATAGTAGGATGTTTAAAATGCACTTTAGCATAGTTAACTCATTTTAGTTATTTTTGCGTTTTATGCCCTTGTCCCTCCGAAGGTGCGAATTATAATGCTGATAGTAATTAATTGTGATTGATCTTCAAAGGCGAACAATAGCTTTACTACCTAATTGCAAATGTCAGTACACACTTAGTACTTAGCCGGACGTGTCTAACGAAGTGTGAAACAAATTACACGGCTAGACAGAGCAAGCTCGAACTAAAAATATGTCTTGCTTGAAATAAATGGTTGCGTCCAATTTGAAATTCAGATGCGGTTGGTGTTTGCGGAGCGGATGCGGTGCCGTGGGGCCGCATAACTATTGTTTGACAAAAGAGGGTAAATGCGATAGTTTACTGTGTTTGCATAGCAGTCGATTCCTATTTTATTAAGTGATCTCAATTTAGGGTATTTGAAATTTTACGTTAATTAAATCCGATAATGTTACTAGGTTTATGACAAAAAATAAGCTTAAGTATTGTTTACAAAATGTTATTTTGCAATTTTATAACTGCACTTGGTGTTAATTATATTTTAGTAAACCTGATATTTGAAATCAATTAAAGGATTGTATTTTTATTTTTATCTGAACCCCTCATTTATTTGGGATAATTGATGATATAAAATATAAATTTTTAATTTTGTTGTAATTTTTTAAACTATCATATAACGATTGTAAAATAAATTTACATTATTTTATTGATTGTAAGTTACCTCAAAGTTCAAGAAGTATATAATTCACTTATGATAGTATATTACATAAAATTTGAGCCAAATATTTAAATTGCTGCCGAAAACATAGCTTCACGTATAGAACTCACAATAGTGTGTAACGAAGCGAGAAATCAACTGCATCGAACATAATGCAGTTCACTTTAAACGTGCGCCGAACTAAAATATGTTTTACTTGAAGCGCGTAGTTGTATTCCATTTGAAATTCAGATGCGGTTACTGTTTGTGGCGCAGATGCGGTGCAGTGGGCCGTGTTACTATCTTAATAACGAAATATAATCGAATTACCGTAAAGTTCACCGCGTTAAGTATAATCACTGAAAATGTATGTTACTTTTATTGTGAACCAAGTTACAGGGTGGTCTAAAAGTCCTTGCATGGCTCCAAGAAAAGAATTTAATATCCGTACTGTGGCTGTGTCAGTTTTTTGGCTTTTACTGGACTTGACGGGGGCACTGCTGTGCCCCCAATTACGTAAAAACCTTAAAGATTTAGGCCATTTTCGTCAGGAGATTTGAGAGCTCGCTTGATATCTTGTGACATATTTCAGTTGATCAATTAATGTAGGTAAAACTGAATTGGTTAACATCAATAAAGCGGATGAAAGTAACTTAACATGGGTTCTAAATAAACTTTCTGGTATGAACAGCAACTACGGTTAGCGTTAAGCTGCGAGTTAATAGAACTATACTTGGAAGTTTTTTGTACGAAAAAAGAAAAAACTAGCATCTGCCTTCCATAGACCTTTCTCTTTAATACCTCTATCTATTAACAAAACTGTATCAAAATCATACAGCGGAAAGCGACTTTGTCTTAAACTATGTAGTGAAAACAATTTGTTTTATATTTGACTTGCTAAAAAGAAAAATGTGCCATGCAACCTACGTTATTTTGTGATGATTTTATTTTTTTCATATAAAATTTAACGATGCCACTTTCGTTAGTACCATAAAGTAGAAATAGGTATCCTAGGTTTAGTGCTAAAGGGAACGAACCAAAACAAAACACCCCTGTTCCCATTTTTGATCAGCGGAAAAACGTCGACAGTTTTTTGAAGATTAGCCATTAACTACAATGACTTGTCTGGTTTTATAGAAATGATGTGGCGAAGTTGTACCAAAATTTTTGTACCAATTGTCATAGGTACGCGAGGCGTACTCTCTTTCTTAACTTTTGTTTTTTATGTTTGTGTTCTTAAGCACACATACCAAAATGTACATTTTCATACGATAAAGTGATAGCAATATGCTCATATAGCTATGGTTGAAACTTGGCCTTTCAATCGGGAGGTCCTAAGTACAAATCCCTGGCACGCACCTGATTATGTGCGTATTAGAAATTAATTGTCACTTGCTTTAACGGTAAAGGAAAACATCGTGAGGAAACCTGCACACTGAGAGTTCCTAAAAGTTTTCAAAGGTGTGTGAAGTCTACCAATTCACCCTTAGCCAGCGCAGTATACTAAACCCAAAAACCCCCTCACGATGAGGGGAGACCCGAGCCCAGCAGTGGGCCGATAATGGGTTGACGACGAACCATGTACCTACCATCAGGTAGACGGTATGTTGATTTTAAAAAGGTCGAAGGCCACAATACCGGCAGACTATGTAACAAACTTCACAAACCTCTGAAAATATTATGAAGAACTCCGAGAAAACTCAGGATATTTTCTTTCATCGTTAAAGCAAGTGAAACTCGTTAGCAATAAATTCAAAATTCCATCGAAATCTGAAATTTTCTGGAAACTGCTGAAAACTTGCAGTTCTCGGAAGTGAGACGCGAACGAACTAATGCAGCTGGGACTTCATAAAGGCCGTATGTATGAAACGGCTATGAATTGCATGGAATTTTCTTCATAGAGATGACAGAGTTATTGGTGGTGTTGGTGGTGTTGACATTTATGAGTTATTAAAAACTTAATAGATATTTTACAAATAACAACACATAATGATTATTTAATGCAAAAAGGGAGACAACATAAAAATAGGTATTCCACCTTATATTAAGCGCTGCTGTTTTCTAGTCTGAAGGGTGTGGTAAGGGATACATCCTAATTATTATAAACGGGAATGTCCGTTTATTTGTTTAGTTGTAAGGCCTTCACGCCTTAACTGCTCAACCGATCGTTATTAAATTTTGCACACACATACTAAGGGGTCCAGAAAAGGACATAGAGCACCTTTCATTCCGAAAAAACGTACTACTCCCGAAGGATAGAAAAGTAACCTTTATACCTACAAGCTACTTACTTTGATACTTACGGCCTCTTTTTATGAATGAACACATTAGCGCTTTTTAATTTTAAGTTTGTCCTCAAGGGTTAAAAACGCGAAAGTGGTCGACACGGGTAAAACTGTGATCGTATCTCTGGTTCATTACAGATGCACATGGGCGGCAATGGCCACTTGGCGAATCACTTGTCTCCCTGACAGCTAACTAGGGATGGGACATGGACTGTTTTCCTACTAGTGATGTATCTAGCTGTATTAATATTATTACCATATTAAAATAGCTGTCAGACTGTCTGACGTCCATCAACTTATAAGTGGGTTTTTGATCGATGGAAGAAAGGAGGAAAAATAAAACATACTATGGCTGCCAAATAATACAAAAGACGCTTTTTACACTCATGACCCCAAAGTAGGACTTCCTTATGTGACTTGAGTTATAAGGCCACTCATAGACGAATGATCAGATCCAGAACAAAAATCAAAATGCATTATTCAGATATCTGTCTGACCGGGGATCGTACACGGGACCCCCTGTATGAAAGTTCGGTATGATAATCGCTCCGCTTCGGTTTGTAACTATATTATACGTTACTTAAGAAAATTCACCATTTTCAAACAAACGTTAAGGTCGTGAATGCTCGTCTATAATGTGACAGTCTATATAAAATGTATGAGACGATTCATACAATATATTCCTTTATTTAAAATGTATGAGCCGTTCGGTATAAATCTTCTTAATGCACTGAACGCAGCTGAACCTCCTAATGCACTTTTGGCTTTTAGAAAATCAAGAACTGACTGTTATTTCTTGAAAAGTAACACGATCTCAACGTTTAACTATTTGATTACTCTTCTAATAAAGACTTTATACAATTATACTACGTTTTATTCTATTATACTATAAGTATAACTACACCTTTTCACGCGGCTTCGTCTACTTAACTCAAGTTTACTACGTCAAAGAAATTCCTGTCATTTCATTCAGGACATAAACTATTTTTGTACCAAATTCCATCCAAATTCTAGTTTTAGCCAAAAATCTCCTTTATAATTTGTAAGATAAAATTAAATTGAGCATATTTTTGTTGCTTAAAACACTACTAATAATCATATCTAACCGTACCAGGCGTGAATCTATACAAATAAATAAAATTGAAGTGTCTGTTTGTGATTTCATAACATTTTTTACTCAATGCATATGAAAGTATAATATATACGATACCTACCTATAACGAAAATGCAATTTAAAAAAAATTGTTTGTCTGTCTGTTTGGCTGAGCTAATCTTCTAAACGACTGGACCGATTTTGACGGGACTTTCACTGGCAGATAGCTGA
>DWPV01006554.1:0-11438 GCA_018251915.1 Urbanus proteus proteus
GTTAGTTTTAAATAATTAAGTTAATAAATCAATTGTTCCTTTTTAAAAAAGACAATTTTATTGCTGGCCACGTAACAATTTGGCGCAGTCGGTAGGATAATCGCGAATAAGACGTACAAACGAGTGCCGGAAAAGAAGATCGACACGCGGTAGCTGAAGGCTTTTAAAAGTACGCCGAATCTGCGATGCTCCTGATACTTCTGTTACTGTGGTAAGTGGCTAAAATTGTTTGCTCAATCCTTTGTGCCATTCCCTTTGTATATTAATTTACTGTGTAATATCTATCTATGCCTCAAGCCATAAAAAACGAACCATTTTTGTCACAAAAACCTACACAAAATATTAAAATGTCCTTAGATATCAATACATTACTCAAACTCATTCCCACATTCGACACAACACAACCACAACAAGTTTATAGGTTTATTAGATCATGTGACGCTGCGTTTAAACTATCGAGTGAAAACGAAAACTCTATTTTATTAGTTTACGCACTTAACAACATTACGGGACCGAGCGCTTCCGATGTCCATTGTAAACAACATGCTTGTTGGGACGACCTTAAAACCCATCTCATAGAAAAAATTTCAAATGTTAAAACGATTTCTCATTTAAACTTAGAACTCCAGTCAATGTTCCAAAAACCTGGCGAAAGTCTGACAGATTACTTTCACAGAGTAGATTTATGTCGTAGTAAAATCATTGAAAAATTGAACACGGAAATTAATGACAACACACTGATAGGCCGTGTAGCAAGTGCCGAAGAAACTGCATTGAGCGTTTTTATTAACGGACTCTCTACGGAAATTGGTACGATGCTACGAACGAGAGGTTTCAAAAACCTCAACGAAGCAGGACGATTTGCAATGCAAGAAGACAAAATCAGGTCTATGAAGACAAGCTTTATTTAAAGCCACAAACTCATTTAGCAACACTAGAGTCAATCAACGAAATAACAACACAATGTCTCCCAATTTTCGCACAAATTTTACTACTCAACCACGTCCCTCTATCTCGAACACAAAAATTTGCAGCTATTGCAAAAACATAGGACATCTCATTTCTGAATGCCGCAAAAGGGCTTATAACAATAACATACGCAATAATCAATTGCCCCTTTCAACGCACAGCAATTTACCAAGTCCGTCAACACGTATAAATATACAACGTGCTTTACCAGCTCCATCTCCACGTGTTAATTATTTAAACTCCCAAGCGACCAACGAGATGAGCAACTCCTTGGAAATCGCTTCAATCCCCTGCTCAATGACCCAGACACCGACATCAATCCAAGAATTCGAAAACCTTCAAATCGAATAATAAATCAAACTTTATCATATCAAAGTGAAGCAGAGTCCAATCAAATTCGCAGCTCACTTAAATCAGTCCATCGGGGACACACAATTGCTGCCACTAATCAAGCTAGTACGTCATCAGTCTATCGGAGACAATTAAAAGACGCTATCACACAAACTGACTCTGAAATCTTTCATAATCCTTCTACATCTTTTAATACTATATCATCGCCAATCAAATCACAATCGGTAACTCACGATCAGGGTAGCCAGCCCCAAACTCTCAGTACCGATACTACAAATTCAAAATCTTCTAAATCTACCAAACACACTTTGAAAGAAATCAAATCTGACGAATTTAATAACGTTACTAAATCTGCCACAAAACTTACTAATACCACTAAATCTGCCATTCCTGCTAAACTCCGTAAACCTAACAGAAAGAATAAATCCATGTTAAAAATTAAAACTAACACTTAGTCACTAATACCTAAAAGTAATATTTGTAACACAGAAACGAATATCGAATCTTATGCTATTTCATCTCTTAACGATGTTCCTCCTGAAAATTTACTTCATTGTACATTCCAAATAGAAAACAATCCTGTTACTCTTCTCATAGATACTGGAGCAGGAATCTCTGTCATAAGAAAAGATAAAATAGGTACTGCTCAAATAAATGATTCCAACATAGTATCAATTATAGGCATTTCAAGCACTCAAACGTCAACTAAAAGCTTTGGCTCCACAGAAATATCACTAGACAACTTTCCTAAATTCAAATTTCATGTAGCTAATCTTAATATAAAAGCAGACGGTATTTTTGGTAATGACTTTATGACTAAATTTAACGTTAGTATCTACATAAAAACAAAGACAATGCGCATTCACGATAAAACTTACAAACTTCATTATCTTAACGATTCCATTCCCGACAAACAATTTCTTGCTAATCGATCTGAAACGGTCATAAGATGTAAAACTAACAATATTAATACAGGCACAGCATTAGTCGATAAACAAATATTAGATAATGATGTTGTTATTCCCAGCGCATTAGTCAACGTCGTTAACAACCTATTCACTATCACTTGTGTAAATACTTCCAAAACTGACAAATTAATTCCTACTCCTCTCATTAACGTACACCCTTATGACCTACAAACTCAAACAAATCATAAACACAATAATCAAATAACTATTAATAATCTTAACACAACAGATAAACAGAACAAAGTAAATCAATTAATAAGAAGAGAACATTTAAACCACGAAGAATTAGAATCGTTAGATAGAATTATTTCCGAATACTCTGACATATTTTTTATTGAAGGTGATTCACTTACTTTTAGCAATCATACAAAACACCGAATCCCTACCACATCAAACACTCCAATACACACTAAGACATATAGATTCCCACGAGTCCATGAAAATGAAGTCAAAACCCAAGTCCAAAAAATGCTAGATCAAGATATTATTCAACCCAGCACTTCTCCTTGGAGTAGCCCTATCTGGGTTGTGCCCAAGAAACTCGACGCTTCCGGTAAACAAAAGTGGCGTTTAGTCATAGACTACCGAAAACTAAATGACGTCACTATAGGAGACAGTTATCCTCTTCCAAACATTACTGACATTTTAGACAAGTTAGGACATTCTCAATACTTTACCACTCTGGACCTTGCCTCTGGATTTCACCAATTAGAAGTGGAACCAGAAGATATACCTAAAACAGCATTCAACACACCTTACGGACACTACGAGTATAAAAAAATGCCTTTTGGTTTAAAGAACGCACCCGCTACATTTCAACGTGTAATGGATTCTGTACTCTCAGGCTTACAGGGCGAAAGATGTTTTGTATACTTAGATGATATTGTTGTATTTGCATCCAGTTTACAAGAACACGAACAAAAACTCCGTGAAGTATTTTCAAGGCTGCAGAAATATGAACTAAAAGTTCAGCCTGACAAATGTAAATTTTTAAGACGCGAAATAGCATATCTAGGCCATATAATATCGAACGAAGGCGTCAAACCCAACCCAGACAAAATTCAAGCCGTTAAAAACTTTCCAACCCCAAGATGTTGCAAAGACATAAAAGCTTTTCTAGGACTCACGGGCTATTATCGTCGATTCATTTCTAACTTTAGCAAAATCACTAAACCCCTTACTAGTTTACTTAAAAAGGATGTTCCTTTCGTCTGGGGCGAAACCCAAGAAAAAGCTTTTCAAGAATGTAAACAACTTCTTACCAGTCCACCCATTCTACAATATCCGGACTTCACAAAAGAATTCATTCTAACAACTGACGCTTCAATACACGCAATTGGTGCAGTATTATCTCAGGGACAAATCGGCAAAGATTTACCAATTGCATATGCATCTCGAACTCTTAATAAAGCAGAATCAAATTATTCCACAATAGAACGCGAACTCTTAGCTATAGTTTGGGCTGTAAAACACTTTAGACCTTACCTATTTGGTAGGAAGTTTAAGATCGTTACAGACCATAAATCTCTCACATGGCTATTTTCCATAAAAGACCCAGGTAGTCGTCTTGTTAGATGGAGACTAAAGTTGGAAGAATTTGACTACGAAGTAATTTATAAAGCAGGCAAATATAACACAAATGCCGATGCATTATCTCGACCGCCTATCTTTAATACCAACGTTGTAAATTCTCCACTTGACTCTGACATGTCGAAACCTTCTCCAGACCCATCGGACAATTATCTTCAAATAAATTACGAATATTTTGCTGAAAACTCCAATTATAGCTTTGACTCTTCATACCTTCATATATCACCCGATAACCTTTTAGATGAACGACACAAAGAGATATTCCTTCCTGTTTCTTGTGAGCTCTCAGACAAAAACGACCTCTCCAATCAAGCTATTTCCATGTGTTCCCAAGTGGAACCTTACTTAGAAAAACCCAAAGCACTTTATGAGTGTGATTTGTTAATCTCAAATACCAATCAGAACATAATATTAGGATGTACAAGACCAACGCACTTCGACCCATGGGATTCCGAAAGCTATTTCAAAACACTCCTTAGTTGTTTACAAAATCACGATCTCAAATCACTATATATTCCAGATCTCAAAAATGATATTACCTGTAAATTAAAAGGCAATGAACAACTACACATCACTGCATATTTAGCCGATGCCTATAAATGTAATATTACTATTTGTGAAAACAAAATTAAATATCCAAAGCCTGAAGACATACCTGAAATTCTTAAAACCTTTCACGATGAACCTCTGTCAGGACATAGAGGAATTGTAGAAACAATACGTAAAATCCGATCGGAATATTTTTGGAAGGGCATGACTGACATTATAAAAGATTATGTTAATAACTGTAGAATATGTCAACAAAATAAAATCCAGCGAAAAACATTCAAAGCTCCAATGGTTATAACCAGTCATGCATCAGAGCCATTTGAACACGTTACTATGGACTTAGTATCATACTCTGATATTACAGGTGACTGTAACAAATACATTCTAACATTACAAGATGATCTAACTAGATTTGTACAAGCATATGCTATTCCTGATAAGCAAGCTATTACTGTTGCTAAATCCCTTCTTATTTACTGTCAACACTATGGTATTCCTAAACGATTTCATTCAGATCAAGGCGGTGAATTTGTAAATAATATCCTGAAACAACTTATCAAACTATTAGGCTCTCATCACAGATTTAGCACAGCTTATCATCCACAGACCAACGGTTCCCTAGAACGATTTCATGCAGTATTAAGAGACCATATTCGAATGTACACTAAAAGGAACTCACATAACTGGGATCATATTATACCATTAGCTATAATGTGTCATAATACATCTCTTAACCAGTCCACAGGTTTTACACCTCACGAATTATTATTCGGATATAAACCACGATTACTTTACACTCTCAAAGAATCAAAAGAATATACGACTAACGATTACCTCAATGATCTGAACGAAAGACTCAAAATTTCTCGTGGTATAGCACAGCGTAATATTAGCGATATGAAAGAAAAAGCTAAAGTTCGCTATGATAGTCATATTAAAAACATAGCCGATTTTCAGTTAGGTGATAAGGTTATGCTTAAGGTTCCAAACCCAAATAACTTGGACAGCAAATGGGAAGGACCATACGATGTGATTAGAAAAGGGTTTAATGAAAATTATATTATAAAAAAATCAAGGAGAAACCAATTAGTTCATGGTAATAGGCTAAGGCCTGTTCAAGATTTAAACAAAGATGAAAACCTAACATCTTTTCAGGCTACCTCATCCGCAGATGGCAAACCCCATTCCTCCTAGTTCCAGTTCATTGCATGAACCATTTTATTTCATTAATGAGTTTAATGACTTAATGAATAACCCTTATTTTAGTTTTATTATTTGTTCTATTTTTAAATTAATTATTTACTTTCTATTTTACAAATTGTACATATTAACTAAATCATTATACAAAACTATTTTCAAAAAGCAAATCGAGATTAATACAACCTAACATTTTATCTATTCCAGGTACTCCACAATGACAAACGTTGCTGGAAGTACAATAACTATAGATAAAATACCGTCTAAGTCTGGTTTTTACTACCAACCCCTAGGAGACGTCTTGATAAGCGAAAACTCCTGGAAACTAGTTATTTACCGAAATCTAGACCCACTTTTCTTATCACGAGAATCCTTGAAACGATTAATCATAAATTACGTGACCCTTATTAATAATTACGAATATTCGACACCTAGCGTTTATACGACAAACTCTTTTATAAAAGTTAATTTAAACAAAATAGATACTAGATTAAGCGAACTAAGCTATTACACAAATAACCATCGTGTCAAGCGGGAACTTTTAGATGGACTAAGCACCATTTTAAAATGGCTTATAGGAACTCCAGATGCAAAAGATGCGAAATTCTACAATCAATGTATTGAGTCATTAGAAAAGCAACAAATAGATCAAAACCAAATTCTAAATCAACAACTCCAAATAATATCGTCTACTATTTCTAATTTCAACGAGACAATATTGAAAACTTCCTACGACGAATACTCTATTAACGATAGTCTTGAAAAACTCTCTTCTTATCTAAACAAAACAGACAAGATTATCTTCGATCTACAAGCATCGGAACAAATTTCTTCTATATCAATTCAAATCCTAGAATCAGTCATATCCTTAGAAAAAGAATTAGATGAAATATTAACAAGCATATTATTTATTAAATCGGGAGCGATCCACCCGTCTATAATATCAACTGTACGCATGTACAAAGAATTACTAGCTACGAATAATATCAGAATGAATAACAATCTCGTTTTACCAATTACAATTGACAACATACATAATATTCTAGAATCTACAACATTAACATCATACATTTATATGAATAAATTAGTATATGTATTAGAATTCCCTTTAGTAAAAAATGAAAAGTTCTCCCTGTTCCACATATACTCTATTCCCATAAGACATACCAATTCCTCTATCTATTCCACCCTATTCCCTGAGCATACATATCTTGCCACTTCATCCACACGTCAACACTACGTGTCTTCGAGCTTTCTCAACGGGTGTAAAATCTTCGCACCTAGAAGAAGAGTATGCAGAGATCTACCAATCTACAACTACAATTCGAGACCTATCTGCGAAATGGCGATCCTTCAATCGACAAGCAAATAGTTACCTGCATCCTGTGAAGTTAGCACGTTTTCTGCCCGTATTGACACTTTCCAAACGATTGGAAATAATAAATGGATTTTCATACTACGACAGACAACGCCATACGTCATCGAATGTGGAGATGATATCCAACATAATGAAATTTCTGACTCGGGAATTATCACACTCTTCCAAGGATGCAAATTCTACACAGCCTTTGTAACTCTTAATGCTGAAAAAGACACTGAAACAAAATTAACCCATCCATTCATCACGGTGGACCGTCAAGAAGACTGTATCCCGGAAATATTCAAGACCACTCCTCCGGAGTTATTACCTATAAAAGTAAAAAATATTCCATTGGACGGTCTAAATGTAATAGGAGACCAAATAAGAAACCAACACCGAGTCTTAGAAAAACAAAAAGAAAAACTGGAAAATAATATAATCAATTCCGCATTTCCTTATACTTCAATTGGTTTCGGAATCATTATGGCGATTATAATTGTCTATAAATGTTGCACATGGCGTACGATATCTTCCCTATGTTGGAGCAGTAATAGCGACGAACTGAGAAGAGATGGTTGCATACAAATATTTAATAACTGCTTCGATAATTCTAGAAGAAGACAACATTGAAATACCAATGTCTACTATTTCTAACACATCCTGCATTTCTGAAGACGAAGATGATGAAAATTCTAACTCCCAAAGATCGTGCAATAGTAAAAATGCCCGATCTTTATTTTAAGGGGGGAGGTGTTACATACGACCTCATACCCATTCTATTTGTTTACTCTCTCTAATTGATCCTTAGCATTTATTATCATTATATACATTAACCTTTAGACATATAAGCATAGTAAATAAGAATCTAATGTAAACAATCAATAATATTAATGTACACTAATTACTAAATAAACATCCCTTCCCTTTCTACCCGTTATCCCCACCACTTCAAATCATATAAATAACCTTGAACCCAAACCGAGACCCATTCCTATCTCCGACTTCATTCCTGTAACGCTGTTTCTTTGTTAGTTTTAAATAATTAAGTTAATAAATCAATTGTTCCTTTTTAAAAAAGACAATTTTATTGCTGGCCACGTAACAGGATAACTTTATGTTGGATAGTTATTGAAGAATAAATACTTTTTGAAAAAAATTAAAATATCGGTTATTTTTATCAGACCTCGTACAACTTCTACGGTTAATTGGCGAACTAGATACACCTCTATGTTGATAAAGACGAAGAAGAGAAAAAAAGAACAAAAAGTTCGTTAAACAAAAGCTTATAAGAAAAAAGTTTTAAAGATAACACATACTTGTATATTCAAGTCAGTAAATTCATATTCAAAAGAATAGTAATAGAAAAAGGATATAACCAATGAAGTGTTTTAACCCAATATACGAGTATCTCCTCATGCTTATAAAAATACAGTAATAATATTGTTTTTTATCTACTTCACCACATCCTGTTACTTACCACAAAATGAGTGAAACGGTTCACCAAATACTTTATCAGTAACAAACCATATGTTTAATAGATGCGTGTTATATCCTATCATCGCGTAAAAATATCTCAAAAAGTTTTATCATTCCTTAGCTATAACAAAATATATGAAAAAATTTATTCAAAAACGCAGGAGAACAACATGCAAAAATATATTTTTATTTTTTGTAGAGGTTGATTCAGAATGTTGAAAATAGGCAATTTATATACTGAAATACAATAAACATGATATGTTTATAAAAAACAGCGTCAACAACCTAGAACAACTAAATGTTTTTTCTTTTTGTTTTTGGTAGCCCGACATATTTGAATGGTTCTTTCAAAACCTTAAAAATAGTTATTATAAAATTGAAACTTCATAAATATTTATCAAAAACAGGTTTAACAATGCAGAACTTTTTCATATTATTTTTTTTGGGAAAAATTGACAATTAAACATTATCAATTGACAATTAAGATTCAGTTAAGAACATAAGAGGCAACTTATAAGTTGAAACTTAATAAATAATTCATCAAAACAATTTTTATAAATTGTTTTTTTTTTTTATCAAAAAATATTCAAATAAATGTATTTTCATTTTTTTTTTTTAAAGACAGCACATGAGGAAACAAAAAAGCTAATTTATTTTCACATAATAATTTGTGTCCACATTTACTCTTCGATGACAACCACATAACCAATTAATTAGTAATGATGTTGATAAGAATCGTCTTTCTCCAACGTCAAATGGAATCACAAATAGATTTGCGTGAATAAAGTGCAACAAATAACCCGAATTCTGTCCTGAAGATGCTGAGACAATAACTTTGAGATGTCTTTTGAAGTTTTTACCATACTAGTCTGACATACAATTGGTCTAAGGTTCGTTCCCTGGCTAGACAGATATCTGAATGATCGATATAGATTTCTGTTAATGATATCTACGACACAGGAGTAAATCCGTTCTGGGGCAACGAGTTCAAAAAATGTTATAAGTTATCCATATTATTAATTTATCGAATACTGGTACAACAATGCAGAACTTAATTCTTCTTTTTTTTGTGAAAGACAGACAAAAGTAAGATCCCATTAAGAACATAAATGACAACTTAAGTTGAAACTTAAATTCATTAAAAACAGATTCAACAACGTAAAAGAACAAGAGCTAAAAATGTTTTTTTTTTAAAAGACAAGATATTCGTTCAGAACAAAAAGGCTACTTAAAAGTTAAACTCTATTAAACATTTTATAATTATGTATTATTAAGGACAATAATATTCGTTATGTCCACATTTACCCTTCGATAACGACAAAATAATCAATGAATAAGCTATGATATTGATAAGAATCATCTCTCTCCGACATGAGATGGTATCACTATAGATTTAACCGAATTAAATGCAACAAAGAACCCGAATTCAATCCTGAATATGCTGAAGCACTCTGTGAGATGTCTTTTGAAGTTTTTACCATACTAGTCTGACACACAATGTCGATGATGATCCTAGGCTCATTCCCCGGCTAGTAATTCTAGTTATTAGAATTTAGTTAGAAGATTGTTATCTATGTAATCAATTATTAAAATTAAAATACTTCAAGACTGCTGTTATATCCTGCTATGCCCTGATATTACCTCAAAAACTACTAGTACCAAGTGTTTATGATAAAAAAAAAAACTAATTCAACATCGTACGAGAACAATAAACTGGTAATAATTGTAAAAAAACAGCTAATATTTTAAAATTTAAAAAGGGCAACTTTTGGAACTCTTGGAGGATTAAAACCTTCCACGACGCAACAAATACAATGTTTTTTCATTATTTTTTTCATTACAACCAACATTATAAAGATTTGTTTCGTGCAGAACTTTTTAGTCAGACATTTGAATTATTAGAAAACGCAGGACAAAAAAATCATGCTTGTTTCAGACCAACAAACCGAAACCTTGGCTGTAGAATTACTAGTTACTTATGTATAACACAAGGATTTTGGGTAGTTTAGACTTTAGCCATAAAACATATGAGAAGATAGAATACTCATTGTTATAGAATCTTTGTATGTAGTTTCAAAAAACATTTCGGGTTTTAAACTTTGAAAGTTTCGACCATTGCTTTGTAGCAAAAAGTCATGAGAGAAAAAACCATATCGTAAAAACTGAGGCAGGGATTGACCAAAAAAAGGTTCGTAATGTAACAAAAAAAGGGTCGTAAAAGACCCAAAAATAAAACTTAAGAACATACGTAGATAATACGCCTTATCTTTGTGCTTGCATGAGTGCTTTTTAATTTTGAATGACCCATTTTTTTTCTGAATATTTGTCGCTTTCATATATTTAACCTGTACGGAGCGGTCACCATATTGCTCTGATGCAGCTGCGGGTTTGATCCCCGGTCAGACATCTATTCTGTTCTGGGTTTGGGTGTTAGTGTCAATGGCATTCAGGACGCAGAAGATGTTACCGTTAACATCTTCATATATTTCTTCTTTCTAATCTGGTTTCATACAATACTGCAACCTTAAACTTGTATGTGTGTACATTTTCCTGTTCATTTGAGCCATTGTAATCAGCGTGTGATCTGTAAAAAGAAATATCTTTCTTAAAATACAATTTTTTTGGCAGATTTAAAAAAACGCTTCTAGACTCAAGGGAGACATACTTATCAGAAGCATTCCAGCTCAGCCCTCAATGGTAGCAATGCATCTGTGGTCAACCTCAGGTTTCCATAGTAAATTTTTAGTACCTAGGTGTGCTGCATGTATGGGGTCAAACGTAAATGAGGAACGTTTCACTAAACATAATAAACTCGTAATAGGGGTACTGATATGACCGAGCGACCTTTTTCTTCGCCGTCGAACCTATGCAGTTAAATAGTTAATTTTTCTTTCTATAACTTGTGAGTAGCAAACGAGCTTGCAGTCTACCTGATGGTAAGTGGCCACTGCCGCCCATGGACATTTGTAATCAACCCC
>DWPV01006555.1:0-11438 GCA_018251915.1 Urbanus proteus proteus
GTCTGTCTGTTTGGCTGAGCTAATCTTCTAAACGGCTGGACTGATTTTGACGGGACTTTCTTTGGAAGATAGCTGGAAGTCTAAGGCGTAACATAGGCTACTTTAATTTTTGAAAAATCCATTAGCGCGCGCTCCACGCGCATGTGCACGCCGTCGCGGGACAGCGGGATGACTTTCATGTTTAAATATGTTGGTATTCTTTCTGATTTTTTTGGTGATACTGCGGGGTTCAGCTAGTAATAAATAAAGAGATGTGCCTATTAAAATTAATGTAAACGATGTTACGTCATAAGTAAGTAAAACGTTAAGACAAGTAATCAATCAACATTATGGGACGATTAACGCTTACCCTTTTCAAAACACCGGTTGAAAGCGGAGAAAGTGTCGACGTAAACTGTAACTGTGTTAATTAAAATTCCTAAGCGTAAATTATAGTATTAGGTAACGTTAAAAGTTACTGGACCTTTAGTTTAAATAGCGTTCCGTATTACTATTTTTTAGAAATAATTGCGTGACGTGCCGATATAAATAACATCCTTTTCGAAGTATTACCAATAAATATAACTTAACCGATCGGATATTTAGGATTATTCTGTGACCTTTATATATATTGAATTCAATAAATCTTTGGTAAAGTGTAATCTCCCGCCAAACTAGGTGATCATACTTGCGGAGCGGCCGTGCTCCAACAGACGCATATACCTATGCAAGATATTGAGAACACTTCGATAGCGTGATTCAGAAATACTAGCGGTGCCACCTCTTGACGATTTGCTGAAAGTCGCTACAAATCTATTGTTGATCATTCTGACCGCTATTATTGTTATTTGCAGCTGCTCGCTTCTCAGTAAGGGACAAATAAAGTAGGATGTAAATTCGCTCTTTTCATATGGGTTTCTAATTTAATATAGGTAGGTTTTTAAATTGCTTTAAAATAAAGAAAAGCAAAGTACATAAGAAAAAACTTACATTACACTATTATTATTCGTCAATGTACTAATCTACTAATTTATTTACCGCGATTTTTCTATCAGGGGACTCCAACCCTAATAGAGATAGATTATTATGATCTCCCTACAATACCCATAATCCATTAATTGATGTACAAAGTATAGCTAAGTTGACTTTGTATAAGACCGCCCTTTGCAGATTTAATCAACAATTGTTGGATTAAAATGATTAATTGTAGGGATTGGCGAAATATTTCAGGTGTATAGAATAAGAGATTGCTATTCTTTAATAATGGTAGGAATATTGTGGGAAAAATGCCACAGATAAAAATGTTTAATGGGCTACATTCATTTATGTCGTCTTTATTAACGTACCTTTCTACGAAACAAAATATTAGTGTAATTATTTAGTCGAAATTATATTTCTTGGTAATGCTTGGCATTACACGATGAAATGGGGTACGGAGTTTCTTTAATATTATGAAATATTGGTGGTAGACTTCATTTATTTTAATTGGTTGCAGCGGTTTATGTCCACGGCACCGGTCTCTTTTCCACAACTGGGGAAGGTCTTTAGCGTAGCCCACTATTCTGCTTTAAACCAAAAACCACAGTACGGTTAAGAACCTTTGTCTTCTAATTTGAAGAGAATAGACGTAGATGCAAAGTAACTACTACGGTTGGCATTTCCACAATTAAATGAGGAGGGTTCTTTCTGGGGATGGTGTATCGACTTAAATTTGTCTTACCCTGGAGACTGGAACTTTCTTACGACCCAATATCATAAGTTCTCTATATTATGATGTATCCACACCAATAAATATCACAGACAATCGACCACTTAAAATGAAATGGTAACCATTGCGACATCCATCTATGTAGGTAACCTACTAACAAACGATATTTAAGCACGTCGGTTCTATATTCTATGTTCTCTGGCCTACAATTATGTTTTGTATCTGTATGCAAAGTGGCTGTGACAGCGCCGTATGAAATATCCACCGCTCCATATACAGAGTTTCCCACAAATGTTTCGCAAGTAAACTAAACACGCACGGTATTAGGCTCGCTATAATAATACGACTAATATGTCGTTCATATATTTCGAGAACCAGCAAATATATGGGAAGAAACTTATCCGTGGATGATTTCGTAGATTAAAAACTATTTATCTAAATTTTATGGCAATTCCTTACGTGGACTACAATCTCCCTTACAATTTCATTTTTAAAAAATAAAGTAAAACATGTGAAAGTTTTTAAAGCTTCAATACCAATATTCGGTATTATTGGTATTACTTACTTATGTCTCAATAAGTAATTAGCAGTTCTTGTCTTAAATAATGTACCCACCTACATTTAGCGAGCCCATGAAACTACGTAAAATAAATTATTTTCAAGTTACATAATTCACAAATTCTCTTTAATTACACATACAGTCCCATTATTACTATCGCCATAATAAAATTACAGATTGAAAAAATATTACCGATTTATCGTATTAATTTAAGCCGGTGTAATTTGCACCCTGCTATTATTATTGTCTCTTCATACGCTATTCGCAGTTCTAAACAGGGGGTTGGGCAAGGGTGCACGGGTCTAATCGACCCGGGCGCTAAACTCCGCCGCGTGCGCGTTAGTTACGGGTTGTAATGAACTGCGGTCGCAGTTTAGGGTTAACGGATTTTAATCCAATAAAGCTTTTATAACAATTACGAATATATTGTGACAGGAGTAAATTATATTGATAATAGAAACATTATGCTCGTAAAAGATTTTTTTAATAAGAATACCTCAATATTTTGAGCAAATTTGTAAAGAAATACGAAGGTACAATTTAATATTAATCTTGCATTGCAATATTTTATACTAAATAGAGTTTCTGATTTCGTGTAAAGATTTAATCTAGACGTCTACACTAAGTTGTTAAGACATTTCATGGCTCGCTGAAGTGGCATATTCGGCACGCGCTTACTTGCTTTATAATAACAAAAAAATATTAAATCCTGCTTTGTTCTGACTCGTGTGTGATAAGAAATAAAAATTTAGCTTCACGATACACTTCAATCCTCTCGATAGTTCTCTTAATGCTATCCCTCAAAGGTCTCTATTTTTGTTTGGAGTTATCTGAAATGTCCATTAGTGACAGTGCATTATCATCAAGCAGACTACAGACTGCTCATTTTCTACCTATACAAAATATCAATATCCCTAAGAGAAAATTAAGGGTAATTGGATTTGTCCAAATACCCTCATTTGGTCATTTTACGACCTTCGCACGTCCAAATTGACGTAACTGCAGGCCATCCTGCAACATGGCGATAATTCGCACGATTTATTTCAATGCATGTCAATGTAAATAAAGAGATAGTAGCCACGTGACCCGGCGGCCGTGGGACCATAACCTTAAATCAGGAATGGGGCTCTAATTGCTTAGAAAACATTAACGGAACTTAGGACTTGGATGTAAGTTACGGATTGAGGCGGTTATTGAAAAGTTATTCGTATTGTTTCAAGCGTATTTGACAACTTTGCAAATAATTAACATCGATATGTCTATTTGCGATCTAGATAAAAAGCATACTTACTGGAAGATTAGGAAATCTAATGTTTATTTTTGTCTTTTATATTACACGATTTAATCTTATCATTTTCTAGACCTATTGGACAATAGACCTGCTAGAATATGTTATTGAAATAACAATAATAATTGTAATATGTTATTGTAATAACAGTTTCTGTACATATCCTCTTTACTTAACCTATTTATGGATCATAGCAATAATCATGCTACTGACTGCTATTGGTAAAAATATCTGTCATTTATAATAGCAAATAACGTTATATAACAAGTAATAGGTAATAACAAATAAAGTTCTAAATGTTCATAAGCAAAGTGGTATCAGGTAGAGTCTATAATGTTTTATAGATTAGTTAGATGTGAAATAAAAAAATAACATCACTCTATTAATATTTTACGTATTTATACGTATAAAAATATTGCGGACAATTAAATAGTACTCAGTGTCCCGTAAATATATTGCAAAATCCCAAAACGCTATTCTTCCAAACCTTAAACCAACCCCGAGTCTTGCACTGCACTGCATGTTCTACTTTTACAGATAATATTATTCCCCTCGCCTCGTAGGGTTTGAAGGGACGTTTAGCTCATGTTTGTTGCGTAAACGATATCAAGGCAATTCGATTCGTAATAAATTACACCAGTATCCATGTCATTCGCAACATTGCTCTTTTGATTTGATTTCTACATAAATTAGATTGTGCGTTTATTTTATTGCATTAATATAATTGAACTGTTTTATACATACAATTAAATTATATCAGGTTTTATTAAAGGTTTTTATTAGTCTGAAATTAAAGTTATTTCTAAAATTAAGGTTATTTTAAGTCTGAAATTAAAATCTTATTCAGGATTCCTGGGTGAAATTGGATAAACTTATTTTACGAGTTCCACACTTAAACCCCATAGTCCCGTAGAATAGGATGTTATGTCTGTTTATATTAAGTCGTATTAACATTGCCAGTCTCCACTTTTTATCAAATATGTAAAGTGGACTGCCATAGTATTACTAAAGTTATTTAGGAACAGGACTAGAATTGCATTGCATCCATCTTCCCGACCATTCTTCAATCCTTTCAACGTACTTTTTAACTTTAACTAACTTTATGTTTAAACAAATAAACAAAACTACGCCATTATGCGTATATGTAACCTTGTTACATATAAATAAAAGACTGTTTTATTTATTAACTTTATAATAAAACCTACAAATAAACCAATACTTCAGTTACAAATGTAAATGATTTCGTACGCTATTATGATACATGTTCGCGACTTAGCATTACATAAACGACAAACAGCTTCAGAAACAAGGTTCATTTAATATTATATTTATCTTAATAATTAGTAAAGCTTAGTCGAGGTTCGTTTGATAAAGCTGCGTGTAAACGGCCGACTTCGCGTGTTGAACTACGGCGTATATAAATTAAAACATAATTGTGTTATCGTGACCCCATAGCTTTCGATTTTCGAAGACCTACCTGAAACCCTTATTTTCAATTACCTAAGAATCAAATTTGCTCAATTTCGGGACGTAGTGAGGTGCAAGGGCAATAATTCGTTTAGTCCACAGCGCCGAAGTGAAACTCCATGATAAAGTGAATTGTAGTCTTTTAGTTAAGAAAAAGGGGATGGAAATTAGCCGATTACGTCCCATTGCTTATTAATTGGGCGACTAATTGTGGCCTAGTATAGACAGACATAATTTAAAACAAACGATACCCAATACAAACATAAGCAAAAAAATTGCTGATATTGTAAATTTCACACAAAATGTTTTTTTTTTTCAAATACATATGTGCAACGTACGTACAATTAAATAAAACCTACATATGTATGTAGGATGTAGGTATCTGTATCTGGATTTTATCTTTATCTGTAATTTTATCTAAATTTTTTTCAACGAAATATGGACACTGTCCATATTTCGTAAATAAATGTCCATAAAAAATTGGACAGGAATTCCATTGGACTCAGAAGCAATTTAAATGAGACATTAGAGTAAAGAGACACCTACTAAAACATTATAGAGTGCTGTAGGCATTTAAAAAGCAATTTCACAGAAACGTCTAGACTGAAAATATTTTCATTATAATTTCGTTCATCATTATTTTCATATAAACATTCTATCAGTCTCTGAAATGAAGTTGTACTTATCTACTTTTCCACTTAATTCAAGACCGGCTACTTGCTAGAAATTATACTCCACTTCAACTATTGCAAGATAACTAGGTAAATATTATCTATTCAAACAATTTGTTGGACTAGAAACTTAGCAAATTTGGTTAGTAAAACAAGCAAGGCACTAAATTATTCTTTATTACCTTGCTGGTGGCAAAATACATATTATGAGATAGTAACTAGTTTGGAAATATCGAGTAAATGTAAAATATCACCAGATTTGCTTTAAGATTGGGCTTGTGTGTAATATTGGATGCTGATGACTTCTGGTATTAGTATTAAGTCATTCGATGCTAATATACTGCTTAAGATATTTTGAAATTATGAAGAAACTCATTTCAATATGCTATGACCTGCTATAACTTCGAAAGGAGTAATGACTTCTTTTTATCAGCTTGCTATGTTAAGTTCAATTTTACTGTTCATTTTAAGTAAAAAAAGATAATATAAGACTATCCTGTTGTTTTAAAGCTAGAGTCCTCGTTATTATCGTGATAACAATAAAATTAAAACGGGTTAATAATATTTTTAACGAGCATTCCCTATGATGCATTACGAGCGTTTACTCGTATAGTTTTTGTAGTTCTGCGGGGAGCTTTTTTATGACTTAATATAAAGTCATATTTGTGTTTTGTTTTTGATTTCCATAATTAATCATATTGACCGACTACAATATATTATATCCATATTGTACCTACCTTACAATGTATGTCGTGCGAATAGTGAATAAAAATTTTATGAAAGTTTTACCGATTAACAGGTTCAAAAATTTTTTCATGAATAAATTGTTAGAACAGAAACCCATTCCATATTTCATGTATAAAATCAATATGCAAATAGACTAGCATGTCACACTTCTATTGTGCCTTGCGTACAACAGCGCCAACTTGGCCCAACTTTAACCGGTTTAAACCGGTTAGCACCGAATTTGTGGCTTTTGCATGCTATTGAAATTTACGGCTCAAAGTTCCTTGCTATAACCAAGACTACGTGTATGCCTAACTTTAGTTCAAAATGAAATGTTGCTACAAGTAAAGCCATAAAACGTACCTGTGTTGAGGAACATTATTTTGGAAAAATGGTTACTGTTTAGAGTGCATTTTGCGAGGTTCTTGCTTAAATGTTAAGTCATGAAGGTATGTTTTCCTTTGGTATGTTTTTATATGTATGTGCTTTTAAGTACTTTTGATCTCAGCATATTTTTGTTTAAATTATTTTTAACAATAAAATTATACGGGTCGACATTCTTCGTGTCCATTTTAACTTCATAAAAATATCTCGAAATATCATTTGCTGGGTTAAAATAATATTATCTATAAAAAGACTGCTAGCAAAAACGCACCCTTGTAATATAAGTCTATTTTTGTGAACTTCCCGAAAATATTAAAAACTACTTACAGCGAGGATGTCTCCATTAACACCGCTCCCCTCATGTTGCTATTGATTATAATGATTGGATACACGTTTTGTTGCTTCATTTTTTATTCCCACTTCATCTTTTTGTATATCTTCATCAGATTAACTGAGAACAGAAAAGGATACTGAGGTATCAAATATCTAAAATTATTGTATAGAATATTAAGTAAAAGTTACACCTAGTCGTAAAAAATCCTAACTTATACAGATATTACAATTGGAACTAGGAACCCAAAAGATTAGACCTTTAAGATTTGTAAATTGTGTTTTTTTTTCTTCATTGATAATTTTGCTCAAATCTTTCAAATAACACTAGGTTTAGGTTAAGTTATATTTAATTAATATTTTATGTAACACAGTACTAAAGCTATAAAATATCAAAATAAGTACCTACTGACACAATACCAGTACGTTTACACAGCAAAGCGACTAAAATTTGAAAAATGGGCGTATAAAGTATCAAAAGGACGCAAAGCCGTAAATGTTTCTATCCACGGTACGCATTCTCCAAGCTTAATATTATCCCTAAAATGAAAAAGAATATGCCACGCTATAATTTTATTGCGCGATATAAATTTTACATAGGAATCCTTTTAAACAGTAGGCCGGGTCCGTCCGGGACGTTTATGGCATCTGCCGCCTTCCCGGGAACTTTGTGGAGGCACTAAATAGAGAAGATATAAAAATCGTTTAAATGACTTGCTGAACCATGAACAAATTAACGAGATCTTAAAATTATTAGGTATGACCAAATGATAAAGAAATCGAAATACTTCTAAAATAAGCTGTAGGCGATTTAAGAAGACGATTCATAATAAACATGAATCATTTGGAACAAAAGTAATTTGTCTCCATAAATACTTAATAGCTATCTACAATCAGTTTGGGATTAATTTCCGTGAAAATTATGAAATATTGCTCCCATCGAGACTTAAAGTAATGATATAGCCGGATAGTTTAACATTTATGGATTACTCAGATGCATATACATTTCACATTATCAATCGCCTGATTTTGGTATCATTCTATGGTGACTTTAGCTCTCTGGCGTTAGCTAGTGAGAAAGATATTTAGTTTTCCACTCCCCCGTTCACTATCAAACAATATATGGAGCAGTGATAAAAAATGTTGTCGAATGTTCGGCACCGTATTTAAATGAAGAGCACAAGCAATTTGTGCTGAAAGTCATAAAAGTCGTCTGAGCCGACGGCGGAGGCGCCGACGCTTACTTCTCAAAGCGTTCTACACCTATTAAAAAGTTTAGGGCTTCTATTTTTGGCTCCGTCGACGCGGCCGCACCAAATAAGACGTATGCGACAAGTTTTGGAAGTAACTTACACGGAAACTTCGAAAAAAACATGAATAGAACAATTTTATATTAGCGTCGTGGACTTCGTCGAAACGAAGAAATGTTTCTGAAGTTTAGGAGTGCCAATTTGCGTGATTTATTTCAGCTGTCTCAGACGACAAAATTTCCTTAAATCCTAATCTTCTGTCATCATTTGTTTCTTTTACGTTTTGTCTATGATTAAATGTAACTTGGGCTTTTTGGCACAAAAATATTTTTTACCAGATTTTAATATGTTATTTTCAATTCTTTTTAAATATGTAGTTTTATTTCATTATTTTTTGATTGTAGAGCATTACATGTAAGTCGTTATATGATAATTACAACTTAGTACACTGCGAAAGAATATTTCGGAGGGTGATTACATTTCACAAAATCGCTACTGTAACATTTAGTACAATAATTAATGTTTAGTGATTAGGTCTTAAGTTTATAGGTCTGTTTTGCAGTGTCCTTCATTAAACTGATTTTATTACCTATAAAACTTCATCAAATGTGTCTTAGGGTACTAAGTGGAGTCCTATAAATCTTAAACAATACCCAAAGTAACATTACAGGATTAATTTCAGCAATAACAATATTTCAGTTGAACCATTATTATAGCTATTACACTACTGTTATTGTTATGTAAGTGCTTTGTTGGAATAATAGGTATCAGTAACTGGTAGACGATGTTGACAATAATGTACCGTTTAAGTTCTACAAGTGAGGTATATTTAAACAAGTTACGTCTTAGAAAGTACTTAGTGAGTTGAGTTTTATATCAATTACCTTTATATAGTGGTTGCAATTCGCAAATGTTTAGAGACGGTACAAAGTTCTGATTAGAAACTTGAGTCGTAAATGTGTTGATTGCTTATTTTATGTAAGTTCGTTTTATAAAGTAAGGTAAGTATAATTATATTGTATTGTCATATTACGCGGACTCGTTCATGGGATACTAATGGGTTCTCTCTTACTTGACTTGATAATCTTGCATGTATGGGTCCGTAAATACAGCTTTGTTACGAGTGTCGCCAGAAATAAGAAAGTAGTACTTATTTTTTTATATCAAATGTGTTTCTTCATTCCATTCCATCCATTCAAGGTAACCTTTTACTTTAAGATTTTATTTTATGATTGAAGTAGCAAACGTGCATGCAGTCCACCTGATGTAAAGTGGCCACTGCCACCCATGGACATCTGTAATCAACCCCAGATAATATTGTGATCATACCTGAGGTTGATCACAAATACATTGTTACCCCTGAAGACTAAGTTGGAATGCCTCGGAAAAGTATGTCTCCCTTAAACACCCTGGAAGTCAGAACACTGCAGTGCTTAACACTGCTGTTATAAGGTAGAAATAGGTGTAGCGGTGGTGTCGCCGGAGTCGAACTACGAAGGGCTCTACCACCTTAACATATTAGTCTTTAAAAATAAAATATCCTGTTTAACCTTTTGGCAGGAAGTGCACCATTGATTAACTATTATTATATCATTACCTACATATGCTATTATAATAAACTTTTATATTTAAAGTCTTTGTAATTAAAAATAATTAGTCTAGTATTTTTTTACTACTATTTACTTACAATTAAGTGAAAGTAGTTTTTTTTTTATTTATAGTTTGCTTCTAACTTCCTGTTACTAACTGAGGCATACATCCAAAAAAAGTATGCCAAAAGAAAAAAAACAAGTAACTAGAACATATCGATAAAGAGTGACTATAAAATATTCCATTACAATTTTAGCAGCGTATATTGTCCGCGAAACTTCGACGAGTCCTTGACTATTCGGTTCACGGCTTTGCTTATCTCCCGGTAGGTATTAGTATGTATGTGCTCATCATTGCTGCATGTATCGCTCGAGTTTTTTACAGAGACCTTTACGAATATGTAGAAATAAATGTATTTGTAATGTAATGAATAAAAAGTGGAAGTGATACATTTAAATCAAGATTAAAATAAAAACGTGGCCTTAATAAAAGGAAGTCTAACAGATGATACCTGTTGATGTGTATTTTGTACCCGTAGGCATAAAATAGACCATGTAAGGCAAAACTATTTGGAGCGACGTACGAAATCGACTTGTATGCTTAACCTTCGAGAGTTCTTCGCAAATTATATCTAATTCGGTTACCTAGTTATAATAAAATCAATTAAGCGTCATCAATCAACTTCTCATTAATAAATCACTCAGTCAACAATCCTAAACACTCAAAATATGTTTATTTAAAAAAAGAAATTAAACATTTCTTTTGCCGCAATGAAAACTCGATACAAAAATTTGACACGTACAGATTTCAAAGCTGATATAGAAGAGAAACCTACACAAGTACACAACACTATTACTAACGACACATGTGATACGTTATTTATCGCTTGGTAATTTTTTTGTTCTGTATTCATTGCATCTCGAATGCAGTATGCAACTGCACTTCGCTCTCTATATTGTCTCCATCGCTGTTTTCCCATCATTGTGATTGAGCAAGCAACACGACAAGTGACAACCGATACGAATTAGCAAAAAATGTAACCGGATTATATCGCAGAACTAGTTAACTCGTGCTAGAGATTTGTTGTTAAGTTGTAGGCTCGTGTGATGATCTTAAACGACTTATGAAGTTGAACAACGTTATACGGCTCGGAATAAGATGGGTGATTATTACTTGTTATTCATTTTATATACCGTAGCATATATCGCTATTTCGGTACATGTTAACTCTTTCTCCATTGAAGTCATCGAGCTTATTATAATTTGTTTTTCTCTAATGGTACCACCATTAGAAAGTACGTACATATTAATACTAAATACATTATTATGCTACGGACATTTTAACAAACCAGACTACTTAATCCTAGTTATTGTTACATTGTCATTTTGGCATAGAAACCAATAAAATTTACTCCACAGACATGTATCTAGATAGACCCAATAAGTGCACGTACTTAGCGTGCCAAAAAGTAGCGGAAAAGTACACC
>DWPV01006556.1:0-11438 GCA_018251915.1 Urbanus proteus proteus
ACTATGTCTTGGCATTTCAGTAACTATTACCAGTATAATAAATCCAGTGCACAGCTAGATGGCCACTGAACTAGCCTATTACACGAACTAGTGTCGAGCTAAACGATCATTGCCCGCAATACTCCTAATGCTCTCTGTAATCGCGACTTGGGTGAAGTTGCGCATTTAGTGGCGTGTATTTAAGCTTGACCTTTTCTTTCTCTTAAAGACAGTGAAGAGATACACTTTTTCTTTGAAAACGAGGTATCATAGAAAAGAAATGATCTAGTAGAAATAGAACGAAAATTTTAAGTTGCTTATGTTATGATTTTTTTGCCGTTTCTGGGTGCTTATAATAAGCAAAATAAAATTTATGGATAATCCTGGAAATCACCAATAGGTAATATTATTCTTGAAAGACGACAGTTACAAATTTCAACCAAAAGTAGCTACAAACATAAAAACGAAAATCAAAAACATTTTAAGTTTACGAAGTTCTTATTAAACGTTTTAATAATTATAAATAATCTATCACCACTTTGCAAGGTGTTTAGTTACGGAGAAGAAGCAGCGAAAGAAACTCCATCACATACCTAAGTCTTTTTAACGCTTCATAATACAGTTTAAACTTACTCTTAGCATGTAGAGTTGGAACCACGAACCATAGCAAACATTGCACTACAGGCGAGATTCAATAAACATCAGAATTGATTACTGAAAGCGTGTATTATTTACTCAGGCCCGCACCTCGCAAGCTTTATTCTGAACCCAGCAAAGAACAATAACGCGTGGGATTCGCGAAATATGACCGTTGGGGGATATCCGTCTTGCGTTTTACGCGAAGCGGGATACATACAAAAATGGCTACACAAATAAATTATTGTATTCACTCAACATTCAGAATTATTATGTTACTTATGATTATTATAAAGCTTTCTTGTAATATAAATACATAAAAAATCAAGCATTGACTTCGAAATAGATGTTTAAATTCAGCATTTAATTATTGTGATTAACTGAAGATCAAAACAAAGGCTTCAAATGGAAGTGTGTTTTTAATTTCAAAATTACATATTTACGCAAAACACATGTGAAACTCATTTTTATATTCGAGAGAAGTCTTAGTGAAGAAGGCGCGAGTATGACAGTTGCAATAACGGTTAGGATAATTGCAAGTTTGTTTTTATTCGCATACAACTGAAGTAGTAAACGAGGATGCAGTCCACCTGGATGCAGGTAAGTGGTCACTGCTGCATCCGAAACTCTATTACCCACTTCATATCGTCGTTTTATCCAAAATCAATCATATAAAGAACTAGCTGATCTCCGAGGTTTCAGGAAGAAGTAAAAAGGCATACATATTTCCACATAAGTGATGCCTGGCTCTCCCGCGACGGTGAGCGGCTACAGGCGCATGGAGCGCGTGCTAATGCTTTTTTCAAAAATTAAAATGATTAAGGTTATGCCTTAGATCTTTAACTATCTTCCAGTGTAAGTTCCATTAAAATCGGTACAGCCATTCAGAAGATTACCCCACAACACAAAACTTTTTCTAATTGCATTTGTGTTATAATTAACGTGAATACTTGCATATTCATTTAGTGAAAAGTTGTTATTTTGAGATTACAAACAGATACTCCAATTTTGTTTATTGTATATAGATAACATGGTCGCCTCATATGAAAATTAGCTAGCATTCATACCCTTTAACTGAAAAGCAAGAACTCGCTAGAAATACTGAACAATATTCATTCTAGTTACTGGCATATTTATATAGTACTAGTATTAACCCGCAGCTTCGCTTGCGCTTGCTTATAAAAGTAGGCACATTGTAGGTATAAATGTTACTTCTCTATCCCGCGGGAGTATCACTTTTCGGGATAAAAGGTACCCTATGTCCTTTTCCAGAACCCCAACAATGTGTGTGCAAAATTTCATAATGATCGGTTAAGTAGTTAAAGCGTGAAGGCGTTACAAACAAATAAACTGACTTTCGCATTTATAATAATTAGGATTAGGATTCTGATAAATAAAACAATACTGTAACAGCACATGAAGCAAGCAAATACACATCGATTATCAACCGACCTTATGTTTACACTTCAAACATCCCTTACAAACTGTGAAGCACGTAGTTTCGTAAAGCTCAAAATTAAAACGTCTGAAGGTCACTACAGAAACGCGTCGCCGACGATTAAGAACAAGTTTATTGCTCTAGGCGTGTTTGGACTGTAAGCGAGGAGCGAGCGACGAGTAAGGACTGTTATGTTTTAGCGACAGTTCGCTAAATTATTTTTTTCTTCATTGTTTCATATTGGGATTTTGCCCATGAACCCAAAACGAAAAATAGCATAAATTAAATTAATTTGGTAGAAGAAATACTTCTGAGTCCACTTCAAGTAATTCAGGTAAAACAATGTTTGTTCGGAGTTAAGTCAAACAAGTATTTTAAAAAAAGAAATGATGTTACCAAGGATACCGTACTTAGGTTGGAAAGTTAAGTTGAATAACTTTACTTGTAGTTTATATTTCGCGCAAATTTGCACTGGGCTCCTGATCTATACACATATATATAACATCCTGCAATAGTACTTGGATACACTAATCGTTTTCAAATAAACCCACACCAGAAATAGAAACCACAAAGTAATAGGAAACATACATAATAGAAATCCTTATGGGGACATTCGAAAAAGATTCTTCTCTCGTCCGAAGTAAGACAAGTGGGTAAGTATAAACTTTACTGCCAACCATTACCCCATACCACGTTATATAAACGCACGTCTTACGTCCCAAAATGACGAATAATATGGCAATATATACATACTTACATACATACGATCGAAAGACATTACCCTCCTGACGCAGTTGGGTAATAAAAATTTAAATCAAAAATGTTTTGGATACATCCATTACTAAAAAACAGAGATTAAAAGGAATATCTGAAATATTTTACGAAAACGTTAAAACCCTAGTAATTTTAAATTCACAAGATTGTCTGTGAGTTCGTTTGATGAACTATTGTATCTTCTGAAACCACAAATCCCTGTTGGGCCATTCGAGTAAAAAATCCTCCCTCGCCCGTAGTAAGACAAGTGGGTGAGTATAAACTTTACTGCCAACCATTACCCCATACCACGTTAGATATAAACGCACCTCTTACGTCCCGAAATGGCGAACAATATGGCGGAGAGCGATCGTATATAATTTCACGTGTAATTGCGTGGCTATAAGTTTTTTCGGGACATAAACCGATGTTTTCATGGACACCCTTTTTTGGGCCCAAATAGGACTGTTTGTAGCTTCCCTTTATCTTGATGGTCACTATTTAGGGCTGTTTAAGCCATTTGTAGCCTATTGCGTGTAAGGATATTTATTTATGCCTAGTTAGTAGTAGTTAGCAATTACTACTCACAGTTCCGTGGTTTAGGTGGATCGTTACCGGTCTTTTGTATAGTAATAACGGTTTTTTGTATAGTAGCAAACAAGCTTGCATGAGCCATTGTCGCCTATGGATATCATGATCAGACACGATAAGGTATTCCACCCTAAATCGACCACAGATGCGTTGCAACAACTGAGGACTTAGTTGGAATCATCATCATCGTCAATCCATTATCGTCCCACTGCTGGGCACGGGTGTCCTCTCACTGTGAAAGGGTTTTAGGCCTCCACCGCGTTAGCCAAGTGCGAATAGGTAGACTTCCCACACCTATGAGAACTTTTTAGGAACTCTCGGGTGTACCCGTTTCCTCACGATATTTTCCTGCGCCGTTAAAGCAAGTGATAGTTGATTAATTAGAGATTTCTAATGATGCGTGCCTGAGATTTGAACCTCGGACCTCCCGATTGAGAGGCCAAGTTTCATCCATAAGGCGATCACGTTTCTATTGGAATGCCTCGGATAAATATTATGTCTCCCTTCCAAGACTCAACAGCGCTCAATACTGCTGCAGAATTATGTGACGGTGTGTCGCTGGAAATACAAAGGACTTTACTTTAAATTCATTTTTAAAGTTAAGCTGTGTGTGATCGCTGTTGGGATTTCGATGGCTGCTTGTCGCTAAATTGGGCGATTCAACTTCGAAAGGTACACTAAGATTTCGATGTATAGGCGACGTGTAGTCGTAATAACAGTTTTTAATCCTTAAAGATATCAAATTCTTTTGGGATCTTACCATTCTCTATTTCTGTGCACTGGAACTACTCCAATTATGAGACAAGTAAAGACGCAAGACGCTTTTGACACTGTTAGCCCCAGAATAGGACATCTGCCTGTGTCGTGGATGCCATGGACACACAAAGACAAATACACAAACACCCAGACCCAGAACGGAAATCTAAATTGATTATCAGATATCTGTCTGGCCGGGAATCGAACCCGGGACCCACTGCGCGGCAGACCAGTATGCTGACCGCTTCGCGAAGGGTGTTGTCGTGTACGTTTCGAATACCTGATTTTGAGGTATTTGAAACGTACAGATATAATTCCCTGGATATATCACCCGCAGGACTTCCGTAAGCTTATACAAGCATCAGCGACGCACAAAATAAAATATATTCTTTAGGTGTCCAAATGAATACGACAGAATACACATAAATACACGTTCAAATATTATTATATTGACTCAAGCGTATAAAAATATTGTCTCTTGCCAACACTGATAATTTGATAGATAAACATCCATCACAGTCTTAAGTGTGTGCTTGGAGGCTTAGACAAACGCAATCCTAATATAGATTGCCTAATGAGATTATCTTTCTGATAGAAGTTACTTCAATTGATTAAAACATCACATAGGTCAAGGAACGCTAGGTCGTTGACTTGAATGTCGTAGAAGTATTAACACCACGAAATCGCTTAGTGGATTCGATTTTCACGTTTTTACCGTCCACGTGTGAAATGTGGATTAAGGAATTTCTGAATTTTCTATTCGAATAAACTGTGATGAGTCTACCGTATCTAATTCTGTATAACTAAAAGGTGTAGCATTTATTTTGGAGTATCGTAATACAAAGATGTGAATTAAACTTTACATCTGCGATTTGTCTCCGGTAGATTGTCGTTATATTTTACCTCAACCTTTATCGTGACCTTTTATTGTACGCCCAGTTGCTTCTTTTTTATATTACTTCTTTTACAAATCTGTTTTAAGGTTTGGTGGTGATCAGTACAGGAGCTTTAACTTACTAAGACTTAAGCAGAACCTACAGTGGGAGTAAAAGCGGCAGCAACGTAGTTATATATAGGTAAAACTTAATAAATTTGTTCCGATGACATTTTCTTGAAGAAATATGATTATCGTATAAAAATGTCTCCTTCAGGCGAGTTAACAATATTTTAATTCGTGTCAATACACTTTTTCACACAATAAAATATATAACAATGCTATTGGATTATGGTCCTTCACTATTAATAAATATTATAACGACCAACAGAATACAATAACTAAGAAAGACACAAGTAGGTACTCGATTCTTGTACAAGTAACATCTCAAAATAAACTCAAGAGAAATAACATTCATTAAAGTGTGAGAAAAAATATGAATATTGTATAAAGTCGATGCGAATGAAAGAGTTATATTTCTTTTAGCTTTCATTTCCCTTGTAGAATTTTACAGTTGCAGAAATACTCTGACATTATAATAATACATTTTTAATTTATTCAAGTTGCTAAAATGTAAGTGCAGCATTTTTTTTAAATCTGGTTCGAAGGACCAATGAGAAGACTTTTCTTTAATTAAACCTTAAAACGCTTTCTACACTCATAGCCCCATGGTAGGATTTTATACTGTGTCATGGGTGCCAGGGTCACACACATACACGAATACACAAACACCTAGACCCAGAACAGGAATCTAAATTCATCATTTAGATATCTGTCTGGGCGGAAATCGTACCTGACCTGACGGAATCGTCACACCGATATGGTAACCATTACGCCAGGCGGGTCGTAATTAACCACTGAATTTCTTATTCTGAGGCTCTTGATTGATCACTTATTACTATGTGTAGTGTTAGATTTATTACCAGACTTCGTCAGAACGAGGGTGTATGTGTATGTCCGTTTCCATGGCACGCCCTACAAACGGCCCCAAACGGTTTGTCGGATAATGACATGTGGGCCGTTGGATTCGTCTCAGTTACCATAGTGACTTAAGCTATATAATTTTACATAAGGTGTTTTAAGCAGTCGGGTGATTTGTTTTAAGCTATTATTACTAGTTGTCCTTGGTGACTTAGAAATGTCGCTAATGAGTTCTTTTGCCGTGCTAACCAGAATAAAGCAGCGTCTAACAGTCCTGTTATAGGCAAAAAAACATTAAACATTTAATATTTTTTCTTATTTATGTAATGTATAGTTGTATATTACAAATTAGATTAGTCTTATGAGATAAGTCGCTATTGCCTTTTCACATAAATCTATGAGGTGGCCATCATAGTCTAATAGTATTAGCAATGCATATGTGATTAACGATGAGTAGAATCCCTGTTCTATAGAGTTGGCCTGACGCACAGTGGGTCCTGGGTTCGATCCCCGACCAGACAGATATCTGAATTATGAGTTTAGATTTTTCTGGGTCTGAGTGTGATTTCATCTTTGTGTGTCCATGGCACCCACAACACAGGGGAAAATCCAACTCTCTGGCTATGAGCGTAGAAAGCGTAATTTTTGGGTGGCAGTGTCTACTAAAAATTGTGTTCCTTAGCTACTTCAATATTGCGAAGAAAGAGATATAATAAAAAGAGATATAATAAGAGATATAATAAAAGAGATATAAACAAACTAAACAAGCTCCCAACAGAACAGAAGCTAGTTTTATAAAGAACAATACAGATCTTGTAGAGGCGATGTGCTTATTGAACCACTTACACCGTGTTCTCCGATACCAATAAGTTGAAGCGACGGGGAAATAGATTTGTTATAGCTTCCATTGCCTTGTTGAGATGCTTCAGCTGAACTTATTGTACCTGATATTGCTCGATCAAAACCATTTAAGGTTTCTTTTATGGCTCTTCTACGTTATTTAAGTAGTAAACGAAGTTAGTAGCTACCGTTACAGCTCAGAGTTATTTGTATGTATGATCATACTTCATTTTCGATTGGAGTGCTATGAACTTATCAAGTAAGTTGATGTTTATGACTATGACTATTAGCTGTTTGAGCATTTATTCTTTACCACACCCTAAAAAGGGAACACAGCGTTGGAAAGTATGGCACGTCAGAGATGTGGATTACTCCCATTGATAGCACCATGACGAATTATTGGTTGAATTGAAATTTTCTGAAAACTTACTAATAAATTAAGAATAGTAATTTAGTGTGCGGATTGCTGTTTTAAATTTGATTGTTGGATACATATCTCTCTCCATAAGGTAGATGCTAAAGAATATCCTTTTACGGTTACAACTATAAATTAGTGTTCAACCAGTGATAGACATTTGCGAACCATAAAGTCTTCCAACAATTTTTACAAATTTTCACCAATGACAACTACTTGGGTCAACTAAACGTGCTTAATTAGTCATTTGTAATCAATTAATATTCACAACAACCCTCTTAATATGACTGAAATCTAATCAAACTTTTAATTACACTAAAAACTGTTAGAACAACTTTTTTTAAAAAATTTAATGAAATTCCAAAACTTTTTCATATTTTTAAAATTCATTAGAAAGGTGCACGCTAACATAATCTCATGGAGCAATTTCACTTCATGAATAATGCAAAAAGCGGTGAACTATTCCTTATTATTTTAAGGGTTGGGTGAGGGAGGGATTCGCTGACGTAACGGAAGGGTGGGAAGACATACGATTTCCTTGTCAAACTAGAATTTGCACGTTTGCGATTTCTTACTCCGTAGTGGTATCTGTTCTACCATAAAAGGGTAAATGTGGAGCGATAGGGTAATGTAGGTTTAATCGATCAGAATGAGGGTATTAGTATGCTTACGGAGGCAAGATCGATGCTTTATCAGAACGGCCGACCAGGCGACTTTGTAAACAAATTATCGTGGACTAGTTTTAGCCAGCGGTTCCGTCTGCATCGGTTTACTAAAGTGAAGAGTTAATATCGATCATAAACTGTATATTTCCAATCACATTGTAGTCTTCGTGTGAAAGATTAACAAACATTCATCCATTCAACATCACTTATTTACTTTCATATTTATAATATGCTTTATAATATGCTGGGAAGCTTGATTCAATTTAGTTTTTAAAGGTTTTTTCGAGTTGTGTTGTTGCTGTTGGCTTTTATGACTTTTTTCATGCAAAAATACTATGGGCCATCCCCATGCAGTATTTTTGCATGAAAAAGCAAAGAATGACTTTGATCACTATTGCCCACAAAAAAAAATACAAAAAAAACAAAACTACTAAAAGTACCTTGTCACCAACTGCAGCATGTAGTAAAAGTATATGCTGTTATTTTGTTTTTGAGCAGTCGGATTTTTGTTTTCCTTTTTATGATCTATTTCTTCTACGGATCTAAGTTTAGTAATTGAGGCTCTGGCAAAGTGAAAGTGATTATCTTTTCGCTTTTATATTTAAAGACAACCCGAGCACATCGCATGAAAATAGCGACTTCGACAAGTCCCCACAGAAACGATACAGAAATGTCGACGAATGAAACAGGAATTGTACATTAGGGTGGGATAAGAACAAGTTTATTGAGGTGGATCGTTATACATTTTAAACACAGCTGGGATTCCACGTCGATGTAATTTTACCAGCTGTCTTCTATTCTTTGATATCTTTTATTGGCTGCAATTTTTAAATGTGTTCGATTTTTCGTTTGAAAGTTGAATTGAGATTTGTCTACATAATAGCGATAGCCAAGTGGATTGATTGTGAGGGTAGCGCTGGGGACCTACGGGTTATATCTAAAATATTTTTTAGAAGTTATGTGTGTATTACCAATAATGCGCTTTAATAGTGAAGAAAAATATCACAAGAAAACCTATAAGCTCAAAAGAGACAAAGATGTTTAATGACTATCAATCGAAATTTGATTGGCAAGGGGAACGATGATTGGCAATAATAGTAATTTTGATGTGTGTGTGAAACTTTCAAAAGGTACATGACCTTTGACCCTAACCGACGCCGGGTTATTTGGGATTTCTACCGCACTAAAACCGCCCCCGGTGGCCGTCCTCAGCGCTTTGACGAGGACTCCGCAGTCTCAGCAAGAAACACTATCCGGAGACCTCTGAGCGTGTTGCCCCATCAGGCTCTGGCGAGCATTGCTCTCGTCGCACCGTCGGGTGAATGGCGTAAAGCGACCACACATATCGCCGTCTTTCCCGAGGGGTCGCCACTTCCACTCTAGCCACCCGCGACCCCGAAAGCCCATTTTATTCGCATCTTACCACAGGCAGGGGATACCGTAGCACTATTCTGGTCTCGTAACTACAGGGACCAGGATTTTGTACTCGTAGACCCGCACTGTAGCTATTTTCAATGGGGCTGTACCTATCAATGAAACATAAAAAGAATAGACACGCCCCAAACACAATAGCCAAACTCAGTAAACTTAAACAACCTACTTGTACCAAAGTAAATATTTACCAGGCAGCTCAATAGCTATTTGCAATCTGCTGGAAACTAATTGACTACGTTATTGGGCACCGGAAACGGCATAAACAGCCTTCGGGCGATAATCCAATCCTTGATTGCAAATACAGAACAACAAGCTATACATATATTTAAATAAATAAATACTATTGTTGGCGTTAAAGGTGGCTTCACCAACACCGTACCTATAGGGTGTCCCGTAAATCATGGACAACCTTAAAATCATGTGTAGGTCAACAAAGGCCTTCCAGAATATCCACTTTTGTTTTAGTCCAAACTCTAATAGTTTTCGAGATATTTAAAATATTCTCAGAGAGAAGTTGATACGTATAATTATAAACTTTATTCGATTTCTTTTAGTATACACACCACGAAACAAAGAGACAACAGGAAGTAGCACGTGTGCGGATTGATGCGACTACCAGTAGGATCAGCTTAGCATACTTAACGTCAATGGTTGCCAGTCATTGAGACACGTAAATCTTGTTTTGCGGGTGGTAATTTTTTTGTAAAACTTCGTAAACGTGCCTCGTTACTACTAACTACAGGGTTACTAAACGGGCTACCCTGATATCTATACTATGATTAGTTAAAGAAACCGGATAGAAAGAACCACTGTTCGCTTACTATTTACTTTAGATTATTTACGTAACTTGTTTACTACTTACTTATTCCAATTAGTTCGTTACAGACATAATAGCCTATCTATTACGTTCCTCGTTTATTATTGGTATAGCAAAACTAGTTCTTTATATCAATAGCTATACGAATTATATACATAGAGTTATTTGACATAGAATAGGAGAACTATAGATAGGCCTGTCAGTACGAGTGACCAACAAATAATAAAAGAGGGAAGATGAGAAACCTATACCTATCAATGTCTAATCAATTTATTAGATTAGGTAACCTCATTTGGTTTCTCTTTTCAATGGACAAATTTGATGTTGACTCCCCTTCTATATATATAATAACTCTATGATCACATGAGTGACCAACAAATAATAAAAGATGGAAGACGAGAAACCTATACTTATCTTTGTCTAATCACTTTAATTAGGTAACCAAATTTGGTTTCTCTTTTCAATGGACATATTCGATGCTGGCACCCCTTCTCTATATATAATAACTCTATAATCACATAACATTTGAGACACGATCTCATTTGACTGTCAGTCTCAAAACCGTAACAGAGTGTCGCTGACATGTGATAGAGCTCCTGCAGTAATACACCGACACTCGCTCTAAGCAAGCATTAGACTAATGATGCAATCTCCTTGCGTTTTGACATTCAGGCGGAATTAAAATCGCGGTTCGTTTAATAAACTGTTTAATACCGCGCTACACCGAAAGAGAATCTTATAAGGTTTAGACTGAAGTAATTTAGGTGAGTAAATAAGGAAATTTTGAAACAACTCATTACTATTCTATCTTACTAGAAGTCTCAGCTAAGGAATTTTGAAACTAAACAACTTGCTAACTATGTTAATAAAGGACTTTGTTTTAATCTGGCTTAGGTTTAACTTAGCTAAGTTGCAAAGTTATCAAAAATACTTAATCTACCTCCTTTAGTATCTTAAGCTGCGTGTATATATATTGTATATGTTGTAATATAATAGAAAACCTATTAAATATCTATAAAATATCGAGCCAGATTGATATTTCAACGAAATCTAATATTTATAGATTTTCTCATCGCTGCATAGTATAAAACAAAGTAGATTTCCGCTTTCTGTCCCTATGTATGCTTAGATCTTTAAAACTGCGCAACAATCGGTTGAGTTGTTAAAGCGTGAAATAAACAAACAAACAAATAAACGGATAGGATAGGATAGCATAAAGTTACCATAATAGGTAAAATTTCGTCTTTTATTTTAATCAT
>DWPV01006557.1:0-11436 GCA_018251915.1 Urbanus proteus proteus
TACTTTTTGATAGCGATGGCCATGATATTATCTCGGCAACATTGGCTTTTATTATTACATTTATGTTTTTGATGAGTAATATACTTATCAGTGACCAGCACGAGCCCGACACGTAAATATGAAATCACGAGCATATTATATTTTTGCATTTAGCTAACATTACACATCGCACGACTTAATGTTTACAATGAATTATGTACCTATTTGCGTTTTTATATCTTTAATACGCAAGCCTTCAAAATTTAGTCATAGTCTTTTTTTAAGATTTTAGTTAAATAGATAAATATCAAAAAACTGACGTTGTTTGTTAATTATTACATTTTTTATTATACCTATAGTATATTATATCAAGTAAGTGATTTTTCTTTTTGAGAATAAATGTCTATAAACTACTCCTAATTTTTATTTAAACTTCTAATTTTTCACATCAATCGTGCGAAAAATCATTACATGTTGAAAAATTTCTTTCTTTCAGCATTTATGTTTTTTTGTTTAATTACGAACGGATTTAATATAGATACAGACAAAACTGTGATCGAATTTTGTTTTGAAATCATTTTTTGGCACACGCTAAAAGCGTCTGAAATTAAGAAGAGTCTACAGCCCTGATATTACAATAAATTGAAACTGTTACAATTCACACAAATCGAGGCCTAGCTCGCGGCGCTATTAGCTCTACATTGAATTGTGTCAGTGGATACTTGACTTATGCTCCGCTGGCCATATAAAACAAATAGTCTAGCTTTCGCACTGGTGCTCAACTATCAATTCCTATTGACCAAATTACACCGACTGTACAATTTTCGACGCATTCCATTCTAATACCAAATACCTCGTAAAATGTCTGGGCACTCGCGTAAAATGTGCTACTAAATTTATTACCCAACACATATCCCAGATATATATTAAGATACTCAAAATGTCACAATGTTTAAATAAATATATTTTCTTTTCTCTTCGACCTGCTATTATATGGTATGATTAATTACTATGCGAAAGTCGTAAACATTTCCTCAAGTAGATCATCGATTTGAAATTTTTATTTCTGTTGTATTTTTATGTGTCATGTACATAATTTTAAAAAATTGGATTAGGTTTATAACATTTAGCAAAATTATTGCGAGTATGTGGTTGTTTATATCTTAATCTTATTAAAGAAACGAAATCAAATTCTAGACAGAGTATTATGACCCATATCTTAATTCAAATCCTAGATCTTTCTACGATGCCTCATTCCTTAAGAATTAACAGAGAATTTTAAATGAAAATATCAATTGTATTTTAATATTATCTGTAAAATTTACTTTATAAAAATATATGTAACTACCTAAGTGAAGAATACTCAATAATTTGCCCTGGCTTTAGCATGTTGGTCATAATGGAAAACGATATGGTTATTTTACCACTAAATTAGAAGACGGTGAAGACTAGAGCGGTCGCGAGTTACGCGAGTGCGCGTGCCCGCGCCGTTAAACTGAATGACTGCTCGTTAAAAAGCAACCCGCCGTGTAATTAGCTGCCGGCACAAAATAAGGCAATGAAAATAAAACAAAGTCGCCCTGTCCCACGGCCCTCGGGCGCCGCGTGACTACTCTCACGGATCCATCACGAAATTTTACACTCGTACTGCATCTTATTAAGTGTTATGAAAGGTTTCTCGTAAGTGACAGCTCCTTTTAAGGGAAACCGAGCGCCCTTTGCGGGTGCTGACGACGATGCCGCCCTCGGCGCCGCTCTCTCGCCTTCTATTAAGTACACCGCATTATCGAATTAATGTGTAGCGGTGATTAATACACCGCTGAACACTTCGTTACTATTATAATCGCCCACATTTATAATACGCCCCGATCGTTTTTACTTAATCCGGCGCCGTGTCGAAGCGTAAAAGTGAACTATAAATATTTATCAAAAAGTTATTAAGCAACCATTCGGCGATAAGACCGAGTACCTAGGCATAGTAATTTCTGTCAATACACTATCACTTCTGTCTCAATTCGCGTACCTAAATAGGAAAGGCGAGTCGCTCGGGGGAGCTATTATCACGTCAGAAGCGGGCTTTATCTCTCAATTTAGTGATAATTTCATAAAGACAAGGAGGCGGCGCCAGGCGACGCGGTCTCGTGCGGGAGGTCCGCACTTGCATCGCTTAAAGAAACCACTAATTGCGAGCCGCTTAAGGACGCTGATCGATAACACGATAATATCTTTAATGCCGGTCTTGTGTCGGCTCGAAACATTTCATTTTGTCTCGTCGACTCGCTAAAATGTACCCGCGGTCCGACGATTAACGTTTTCCCACTTCGCGCTCCGAACCGACCGATGACTAAGGTACCAAAGCATCCGCGTGAAATAAAATTTTAAATATCGTACTACTGCACTACTACCGTACGTAAGTCACGTCGCGAAGTGAAAAAATAAAAAGGTATCAACTCGGTTTCGATTTAAAATAAAGCGTTAAAATTACGATTCATTAGTTTTGTTTTGCTGGCGCGGTAAGTCAAGGGGCCTCCCTGTTTTGGTATGCGATGGAGCCGCCCGTTTAAGATGGGATCGATATGAACAGCGCGATGTGCCGCGTGCCTTCACGCCCTTTTTTACCACGGCGACCTTATTAAACAATTTCCTTTGTAGGTAGGTGAGAACCAGAATTTAATCAAAATTGCTCCATTCGGGCTTAAACGATCATTGAGATTACTCGCGTTGAACTTTCCATAAAAGCTTTATTCCCTCGAGAACAATTATTTTTTATGCGATCGGCTAAGATTATTCTGTTCGATTATTGGCGTCCGCAATTTTCGCCTCTTACACCGCGTTAAATATGTCGCGATAACAAAATGCAGGTATGATAACTATTTCACCTCATGTTCTTGTTTCTCGCGTCGAGCCGCGACAGAAATGGTCAACAGATTTTTTACGCGGCGACATACTTTCGTACGTCCTATTCCAGGTATACTTAGTTTATTTTATGCCTTTATAAATGGCCGCTCGGTCTCGTCTCACGGATTCACGCCTACGAGCGGTAAGAAGATAAAGCGTAAAGCGCTCATCAAAGTTCCCGTGGCCGGTACCGATAATACCGCACATTATCGTAAACAGCAGCGAAGATGACGGCGATAGAGCGCATACAGATGCGAGCGCGCCGGCTTTGCATGTGTAACTTATGGACGGCTGCACATGCGAGCCTCGGACCCCACAGTTCACTCGAGCACGCCCTCGCGAGAGCACAAATTGCGACCAGTTACATTACATGCATTATTTAAACGCGACAACCTTATAAGAAAGTAATAATGTGATAGAGTGTACGTATGTCGCGTGTGGTGAGTCAGAGCGGGCGCAATGACCCTCGCTCGCCCGCCGACGCACACTATTCCTGTGCACTCGCACACTGCGTAACCTTATACAAAAATATTACATAACAAACTGTTTTTGACAAATACATACTCGTACGACCGTCCTCACGCCCTTTCCGCGCTAAAAACTCGTAGAGCGGTGCCGAGTTGACGCAAAATCACAACATTACTTCACTTCAAGTCTCAGCTTATAAAACGATCCATTACCGGAGGCTTCTTAATCAAGCCGTCTCTAAGCCTCACCATTTGTTCAGGGAGCCTGCGTAATCTTGATCGCGTCGAATGTGTGGTCATTAATTAGTTTGACATCGTGTGTCCTATCTTAACTGCCAACGGAACTTCAAAGAAAATTACAAATCTCATTTAATATCAATTAGTTATAATCAACTCGGATACTAACACTGTATTACTTAATTACTCCTTAATCGCCTTGACTGTTGCTTTCCAAAAACGGCTGTTATTTCTAATAGTTCGGGGAAGAAAAACAATCGCTTGTTACATCCGCATGTGTGTATGTAATGTTTTTATATATATCCTATCTTAATATAGTGTATCGAATGCATATATTATAAGGATGTAAAATAATAACCATAAAATTAACATTTTTCACGCTACAGATTTAATCACGAAGGATCGTTGGAACATTTATCAACACTGGAAATAGCTTTGAATCTTACTATGCGCATGTTTTCGTTGCAACAAAAGCGGCGCGACGCAACATAATTAATTTTGCAACTCTATTACTGGTACGAGTGGCCTACACGATAGAGAATAATCTATTTCATCGTTGAATATTTACGGCGGGCGGCCGATGCCAGGATATTTATTTTCAGGGCGTCAGTACATCATTCATCAGTTGTTCAGTACGCGTGTAAATTTGCATAGGAGCTAGGTTCGATCCGATCCGATACTTGTGTGAATCGATACAATGCAATACGAACCGTTCGATTTTTGTATCGACGCAATAGCATTCGAATCTTTCGCGGAATGATACACATGAATGGAGGATCGGATCGAAAAAAATATACCTATAATTATCCTAATAAAATAATATACTTAAAGCGAAAAAATATTTTCGTGATTACTGTAACTATTTTATTTATAAAGTACCTTTGACCTAACTGTGTACGGCAAATGCATTGATTTACTAAAAGGTATACTCTATCATTCATTAGATTTCATCACATCATTTGCTCAATGTATCCATTTTGGAAAAAAAACAGATAAATGTATTTATTCGATTTATTAATATTAAAGTAGACACATTTTTTTAAATACTCAATACGCTATTGGATCGATCCAAATATCGTATTGATAGAAGATCGATACGTGGATCGATACAGTTCAATACTATCCGTTTCGATGCAAAATATCGATACAAAGCACCCAGATCGAGCATCACTAAGGAGCGCGGGTTCGGTCGCGGGCACCGATGGAATTAAAAGGGCCGAGGGCCGATCTCGTGTCGATACTGTCACATGACTAATGGAGCAGGCGCCGATCACTGATATCGACAAATAAAAATATAGCCGGGCCACCGCCGCCGGCGTCCGCACTCGAGGGCCACACGTTCGCACGTTCTCGTGCAGCCGCGTCCACACTTCGATATTTGCGCTAAACGCACATGTGCGACTCTTATCTGATGTTCTTAAACGGAATACTCGCATATCGATATGCTAAATAGATTTTGCTGTTGTGTCAATTAATTTATAAAAAGTAATATTTTTACAGTGTCGCGAAACCTCATTATTGCAATGAAGGAAAGGGTGAATTAAACGTTATTCTAATTACAAACAAATACATACCATATAAAAGAAAATTTAAAAAATTGTAATACTTTACTTGTTACGCTTCACAATACTAAATTATTCGGTTTAACAAAATGACAATGAAATGGGTTATTTTGAAATTGATTTTCCTTCATAAACAAAAACAACTCACTTAAATTTCATGTTTATTAATTTCATATTCGTTTATTAATTTGCAATAAATGTTTATTCATTCGCATGTTTATTCATTTACTTGATATTTTTCGTGACAAGAACACTTTAAACGATTCTAATACTTTAAGTACTTATTCGCTTTCGCAATAACGAGCTACTTACGCTTATTTGCTTGCAGTGTGAACCGAGCTTAAGTACGCCACTTACCCGTACAGCCTCAATCGACACTTAAGCAGTAATTTTATACCTTTGTTTACATTTCTCGTTAGAAAACAGAAGATCTCGACTCTATCGTATAGTACCTACTTCGTAGTATCGTTTTCTATTTGACTCAATGAAATATGACTAACAACAGACGACTGATCGTAAATTCACGTAATAGAAAGTAAAGTAAATTAGTAGTTATAGCGTAGTGGTTTGAAATTAGGCCTATTGCACTGAGCTCTAGGGTTTGAATCCTAATTTAACCTAAAATTTGGTTTTTCAAAGTTATGAGTGTGTTCAAAATTAATGAAGACTTGTTTTACGGTGAAGAAAAAAATAAGGAAATCCATGTGCCTAAGCGTTTCGTCAAAAAATATATAATGGTGTATGAAGTCTGCCAAACCGCACTTGATCTAAATTTCTTATTCACCTCTTATGTGACGTCATCCAAGTCCAGCAGTGGGACTATAGGATTAATAATAATGGAAGTAAAATTCTGACGTACACCTAAAAAGTAGATTTTTATACATTAGAATAAGCGATTTGACTTCGATCTCACCTGATGACGCCTAGGATGTTTATTATAAAAACCCATAACTTTCCATCAACTACCTGGTACACATCTTTCATGCTGTAATTAAGGTTTGAATATAAACAGTGAATAAATAAAGCAAAATAATTAAAAACAAGATAAAATCACACAGTAATAATCAAGATACGCTTGCGCAAATAAAACTCCAGACGTTGAATAGAAAATAAGCATAATCTTAGTTAAAAGGACCGGCGGCGGCGTTAGATCAAAATACCATATAAAATGCAAAAATGTAGATCAAATGATTCCATGGCGCCATATAATAGAGTTGATGTATCTAATAATATCCGCCATTACTAAACCAATTATTTTTTTATTATTTCATTAAATGCTAGATAACATAGAAATACTATGGATTAGAACTTTTATTCATTTAATACCACAGCACAATACAATTTTTCACGTTCCTACTTACTGAGTCGATTTTCCTAAGATGGCTATTATTATTTCAGTAAAATTTAGAGTTTCGTATATTTATAAAAACTCACCATTGTTACATTTGTATACAACATGAAGTTTAATTAAAAAAAAACAGTAACAACAAAGTATTCTATTACTAAAACATAACTAAGATTAGTAGGTAGGTACCTACTAACTTTAGTATAATAACGAGGTACGAATCTCCAGGAATTAAGAGAGGATTCATCCGTCTCAAAGAAATAGGACGACTTTGTCTCCATCAACTTTCAACTTATTGCGAATCTGTTCTTCCCTACCCATGTATTTATAAATAGAGCGTCAATCCTAATTATTATAAATGCGAAAGTCCGTTTATTTGTTTGTTTGTAACGCCATCACGCTTTAACTACTCAACCGATCGTTATGAAATTTTGCATACACATTGTCGGGGGTCTGGAAAAGGACATATTATTCCAAAAAGTGATACTACTCCCGCGGGATAGAGAAGTAACTTTTATACCTATTTACGGCCTCATTGTGTTAATGAGCGCGAGCGAAGGTGCGGGCTAATACTAGTTTTTAATAAAGCCTAATATCTAGTACTTATTACTTCATCAAGCCTAAACTATCTTCCAACTAAAAAAATTTCATCCGTCACAGACATACAATATTAATGCAACCCAACAAAATGTCCGTACGTATTAGACACATTATCTTCACTTGTAGTCGTCAAAGGCGTCGCAAATCGGAACATTCATCACTGTCGACATTTCATGACCGCTTGATTAGCGCGCCGCCTCTAAACAAAGCGTAAGTGAAATTTGTATGAGCATTTCTTAAAACAAAGTAGCACTTTATTTACTTAACCCTGTACATCACAAAGCGCTGAGACGATTTAGGACAAAGATTCTGGAGAACCATGTGAGAATTAATCTTTTATCTTGTAAAACATATTCGGAGGAAAGAAGTACGTAAGTAGCACCGATCTGTTTTCGAAATGGCAGCAGAATAAACTTAGTGCATTTACACTCGGCTGCTGGACAATTTCTAGTAGCCAAGTTTATAGAAGATCTAAACGATCGACTTTAAAAAAGAAATTAGTAAATATAATTAATCGAGTCGCAAAGAAAATAAATTCTGAATTAAAATTAAAACAAGCTTTAACTACTACCTAATTTCAATACGCCAATACTTCAACCGTCCGTCTAATAGTATTTTCAAGTACATTGCTTGACGTAGGCCTCCCCATGAAAGCAATACTATTAATGCCCCCTAGGACATCTAGAGAACGGAGTGTTACGAGTCAAGACCGCCACCACACGGCGCCAATATTATAAAAACGAAATAGAATACACAACGTACGTATGAGAGCTTGAACATCGCAGATCTGAGTTTTACGACATTATTTAGCCGGAAGCTTGGGAAATAAAATGGTAGCAGAGAAGGAAAATTATTATGATTCTGATATATCAACATCTATATCGCGAAACCGGAATCCAGATAAATACTGTTCTGAACCAAAAACAGAATATGGTATTGTGCTGCAAAGTTGAAATTTTTGCCTTTTATCGCACATTTAATTAATAAAAATCATAAATATTTATACTATTATGCATTTATTAGAATCTTATAAATTAAAACCAATTAATTACAACACGTTAAGGGGATATTTAATTAAAAGAAATACATAAATGTCTAATCAATTTAACATAATTGGATCAGTGTTACCTTTATTGAATTAGATCGGTGTACAGATAGCTTAATAATTACATTACCATTTTTGATTAGATTTATTGCTACAAAAATGCAATTAATTGTTAATTACAGGACGAGCTTATCGAGTCACCCTAATGACCTAACGATTATCGGGTTACGGAGAATATGTTAAAGTGGACACTTAGTGTTAAAATTAATGTTAATGAAAATGTTAAAGTGGATAAGAAAATTATTACAGATATTACAATATATTACAATCATTGTAATGTACCTACCATTACGGTACTCCATTATAGTTTTGTACCTTATGGTACTCTATCTTAAAAAAGAGACTATAATTTAGTTACATGAATTTTTTGTTATGTCCAAACTATTACGATACACAAATACTTTTCAGTTACAATTATATTTGTTATGTATTAGTCCAAATAAGTAACATATATACACATATATAAGTGTATATGTTAGTAGGTAAGTACACACACATACACATTCAGTAACAGACTACCCAAACGTAAATTTGTGAGAAACGAATTGTAAAATACAATCTCCTTTACATCTGTCAATCGTCTCAGTTGACTGAAACTTTACAGTAAATTATTGGAGAGCATTCATTCATTCGTACTAAGGTCGTTTAAATCATAATCATCTCTGTGGCGCCGCCGAAGCCGACTAAAAATAGGGCCGGATGAAAGTCATTAACCGTGATGTAAATTTTACAATGGAAGTACGTACCTACGGCACGATATAGGTACACGTTATGCTGAGATAACAGTTTATAGCCGTTTTAACCTACATTCCTCTGACTCACAAACGCACTACATATCGGAATTTCGAAAATTCAGTTTACGTTTCTTCAAATGTCCATTAAGAAATGACGGCTTTGACTCGGTAGCCCAAATGCGTTCCCATTTGGACGGTAACATCCCCGTGTAGATATAACCTCATAAACATTTGCGGAAATGTAATTCTACTGACATTAACACCAAATTCAAATCGCATGCTTTTGCGCTTTAAAACATTAATCAAATTTTCCCGACCCGTTTCCACAAGTATTTCATTTTCTATCAAAAATGTGAATCCTAACGACCACAACATTAATTGATACAAACATATTATAAATCGCTTTAAATCTATCGACCACTTTATCGTATATGAACAGCATTCACCAGTAGGCCACGATTGATGTGGCTCCCACTTAATGGATATTTGTTTAGATAAAACACAAATAAATTAAATTGGTCAGCAATAAATAGAGACACACTTGACCGATGACCGCTAGACGGTGGGCGGCGCGACGTAGGCGGGGCATCTTCTAATTATCGTTCGATAATAATCAAAGGGTCAACAACTTTGTAATATCCCTAGAACAGACCACAACTTTGACTATTTTAAAACTATGAGGTAATAAATTTAAATGTTCCCTTTGAAACGGCTGACGAACGCCTGACAGTCCGAAATTTTGCACGTATCTCTGCCAGGAGCTCGTTAAAATATCTACACCTGAACAAACTGTAGAATCTAGAAATCGTAGAGCTCGCCGTCGTAGCCAATAAGATTGACGTCAATATAAGCAAACAAGTGAATGTTTACGTGCAACATTGGACTTGAGACATCGCAAATTCGATAGCCGCGCGTATTCTGAGCGGTCGAGACGAACGGCTGCAGCCGGAGAGGAGCGCTCGCTGACAGATACTTCCGGACGGACCGTGTGACGCCGTCGCTGACGCCGTGACGCGCCGTCACCACTAAATATACCTGGGTGACAATGAGACACCCCGCCGCCGACCGAAAACATCTGAAACTGAAAGTGCGGGAGTGCGGCCTCGCCTGCTCGTCTCAGCCTTAATAAAAGGAGGTTCAACAACCGAACTATGGTGACGTGTTACCTAGATATATGCGGCATGCGGTTTAATATCTGCCGAGATCGAAATAAATCGCTAGGATTATTGCCAAGTGAAAATCATTATAATATATTGGACGCGTGGAATTCACTTTGACAATATTTTGACAGCGTACGGTCTGGAGGATTTAGCGGCGTTCGCGTCGGAGCGCGGTATTTTTTATATTTTTATTTCGAGCGCACGCGATCGTCGGTAACATACCGATATCTATTTGTAAGGATCTATTTCGATGCATTTTATTATATTTGGAAGTAAGTTTAGCTATTCCTGAGCGTGTGCATCATTGTTTATTTACGGACATTGTGGGCCGGAATGCTACGCGATTGATTTCAAGCGTAGTGACGTGGTCAAGTCATATACTCGCTAATTACGTGGGAGTCGACACGAGCGCAATTAGCGCTGCGCAAATCTGCTTGCATAATGAAGGCGTATTGTCTCTGCCCAACAAACGTCTCTGACACAATGTAACGTAATATGGTTCATTCTAACTAAACGCGTCCAATAAAAGTAGCAATCAAGGAATTATGTACAATATTGTAACGTATTGCAAACAATTTGTACACTATTACCTCATTTAACATTAGAATGTGGTACAGCGATTATATTCAAAGCAATTTGCGTTCGGACACTTGAAAGTCACATGATTTTATTGTCACATGCAGCTAGTCAAGTACTGTTGAAATTTAAATCGCCGTAGTCTAGACGGACTATTTAAATTTCATAATAAATATTTCTTTCCCGACTTCCAGCGTAGTATTTGGTTGTTATAATAAATTGTATGCATTTTAAATGTTTCTGTTTAAAGTTGGCACGCTTTTCAGTTAAACGCACAAAAACATTTGTATGAAATTATTATTAATGTTGATATAGTTAAAATAGACGGAATGCAAACACATCCATTATCGATAGTGGGCAGTCTGCGGCGTTAAGTGTTAGACGGGATGATGTATGGAACTCCGCTCATCCCAACTTTTGTAGTAACACGCACGTTTTGTAAACAAACTACAAACAATACTTTTTTCTTCGTATTTTCGCTTTATAGTCACGGTTGTCGGATTTTAACATACAATACTCTGAGTAGTCTTTATTATGGCAGATATTTTTGATAATATTTTTTTAATCATTCGATATTATTTTAATTTAATACACTCTTTAATTTAATTACGTATTTGCTACTTTGAAGTCATTTGTTTGACAGTATTTTTATCCATTTGCATAGCAAGTATAACTGCAAAATTAAAGTTTGTACTTATACGCCAAATAGATTTTTGTAGAACATAAATATACGTAATCGCCATACTTATGAAGAAGGCATATCACCTCTACAC
>DWPV01006558.1:0-11436 GCA_018251915.1 Urbanus proteus proteus
ACTAAGCCAACAAAAATAGTTACTTTTAATAAAACAATCGTTTGATCGATATTTCCATTGTAGTCAAATACTATTATCAGCGGCAGCTTTAAGCTATTGACTCTACTACAGAGGTCTGTGTACGTTGACAACAGGGTAACTGCTGTCCATGTACGACGGGCCGTAGAATCCCGATAGTACTAATTCACACGCAAATAGGAATCATGGGGATGTACTTATTCCTAGGAAGGACGTTTACATTTTACATAGTCACATGAAAGACACAGCAGTGACATCTATACAAACTGTTCAATCATTTTCTTATTCTTAATGTTTTTTCGTTAACAGTTAAAATTTTACGTTATTAGATTTTTATTACAAGCTTGTTGCTTTTTTGTTTTGATGTTTAGAGACTCCTTTAGAGTAATAGAAAAATTATCCAAACGCTACATGCGAAATTGATTTTGGATTTTCTATCTTCAAATAAAATGACAGGACAGTTTAAATGAATGCCACTGACTTGCCCTTTAAAGTATATTAAACATTAATGAGCTTTATCATTAAACGCTAATAATAATCGTCAACCATGCAAAAATACAATCATTCAACATAGACAAAGTAAACAAATAAACCTTAAATTTTGAACGCCTCGAATAAGCATGACTCCCTTACTACACAACAAAGACAGCAGCCCTCAATACTCTATTCATTAAGTAGGTCTTCGTAATGGAACCATTCTATAACTTCCATTCCACGCTATGTCCGAGCACACCGCAGCCGATCAAACTTATTTCAATGAAACATTGTTGGCTATTAGGAGTCTATTTACATACTTTGTCTATGGTTGACTGAAGTACAAGAAACTTTTGCTAATGGTACCCGAGACAATCTACTTTACAACAAATTCAATATGAAATTATTGGTTATAAGCTTGGATTGTAATAAAGACTATCTCATTCATCATTTTCGTCAATTATTATTAAACTTCTTAGATTATTAATTTAAAGATTTTCAAATCATTTTTAAAAAATAAAAAATTGCTTTCCATACAACCATATGTCACCAAATAATATTATTGACGTTAAAACTATAAATAAATAGCATTTGATAGTCTCGGGATCATATTACACAATACGTTCAACAACGTAATCTTAAAACACAAGTACCAGAGAGATAGGTACACGACTATAGTCTTTAACGCTCACGTGATACGGGTCAAGTTGGCGGACCAGCCTGTAGGCCTCGCTGACCTCGTTTAAGGCGTTAAGGCCTTGTTTTGGTGGACGCACTTATTATAATGAGATCTGAAAAAGATATTACAGTCATTATTGTTTCATCGAGCATGTAACACAATACGCCGCTGCGTTCCTAAGATATTTTGAAACATGTTTCGAATAATTTTTTCTCAAAAAAATTGGATTAAAGCTACTTTTTTGTCTACAGATACTTTACGAGGCAAATGCGTGTCGTGACAGACAAAATAGTATTTTTCCATACAATGTGTATTGATGTCACTATTTCTACCATAACACGGTCGCATAGACACTGGCCGAACCTGTCAAAATATTGTGCAGAAAAATATTTTGTTCGCCATGGCTCATTCTATTTCTCTAGAGGTAAATGCAAATTTATCCGTCAAATAGTCCACCCTTCACAATCAATACGACAGCGATACCAAATTTACTAATCGTGCAGCGACACCCGCAGCGATTCATCCAGCGCCCTTTGTTCCTAACTGACGATCGCTCGTTTCGTGTTCTTTCCCATACTCTCTCAACGCTACCCGTAGCTCCGTCGAGCCATCCGCCGACTGATCTGACAACCAGTCTACCACTAAATACAACAGCGATACTAACCTTACTAATCGAGCAGCGACACCCGCAGCGATTCATCCAGCGCTCACTGTTTGTGACGTAGTTGACGATCACGCACTTCGTGTTTCCTGGCGGACGCTCGTAACGCCGCACGTAACTCTGAGTCGGATCCGTCGCCCGTCTGATCAGGCAACCAAACTACCCTTCGCTGTCAGAATACAATAACGCCACCCACCTTACTAATCGAGCAGCGACAACCGCAGCGCCTCATCGAGCGCCCGCTGCTCGTCCCGCAGCTGGCGGTCGCGCGCCTCGTGTTCCCTGGCGGACGCTCGTAGTGCCGCTCGCAGCTCCGAGTCGGAGCCGTCCGCGGAGCCGTCCACCGACTCGTCCGGCGACGCGTCCGCCGACGGCACGCCCTTCGAGATCGCCAGCGACGCCTCTATCGCTCTGGCGGGACACTAGCGCGTTACTGGCGGTATGTGGACTAGCATATACAGTACATGGACATGGAAGTGACGATACTGAAGTATGATAAATGACTTTAAATAAGATAAAGTAACCGAATAAACTTATAATTAACGAGATTATGAGAAATTTCTAGTAATAGTTATTAGATAAAGCCACGTCTTCGATGTCTAATTATGGAGCACACAAAGGATTACATCGATATGGGCAGTAGCTCAATGTTCACATCATATAAAAAGGTATTAGCACTATCAATAAAAAGAATAATTGGTTACTTTATTCAATATATAATATGATGACTATACGAGTCGTACAGTAAGTTAATGAATTTTCAAATGTAAAGTGACAATTTTATAATTTATGATTTCGTATAGTATAATGAGCCTGAAGTCTGTAAATAATGATATTTAATGTTTAAAATATGGATGGTATGTATGTAAATATAATACAGTTTCATGTAAAATAGCATAAATTTAAATTCGGCCACGTCTGCAAAAAAATGTGTGTAAAACTCAAGATCAAAAATATTTTTTAAAATGTATGTTCCATAACGTACATAGACAGGATAGTGGTACACTTGCGACGGATGGAGTGTTGGCGGGTGACAAGATAGGTTCAGGGTACTGAACGAGGTATGGACCAGTAACAGAATGAGACATGAGGGGGTTTACAGGATAGTAGTGACTAACGAGATAGGACATAGACGCGATATGGGTACAGTTACGGGCGAGATGCAACATGGTGTGGAGTACGAGTGTGGCGCGGGTGGCGGGGTGCGACTAACCTCTGCAGCTGGCGCTCCTCGTGCGCGAGCAGCTGCGTGGGCGAGGGCGGCGGGCGCGGCGCGGGCGACGCGGGCCGCGTGCCGCGCAGCGCCTCCCACACGTCCACCTGCACGCACACAACACACGTTATTACACACACACATTACACTCACACGTCGACACGTAATTATAAGGATGACGAGATATACACATGAATGGAATACATATACACAATAAGCATGAAGGTAAGCTTATTGGCTTTTATTGCCAAGTTTAATTATAAAAAAGAAATGGAACTAATATAATTTACGCTTCAACCGGTAGACGATATAATACAGATGCGTTATTACTTTTAAAAACATGAGTCAAAACACTTTGTATTTATATTTCTCACTTTCTGTCTTAAAACCAAAAAAGCAGAAACACAATCGAGCCAAAAATTCCAAAAAAATACATTTAAAAATTTTACTTATTTTATTTTACAACATAAAAAATGTAAGTCACACAATAACACTGCCAAATTTTTAATATCCCACTGCTTCGAAGGTGATAAAACCTATTATAGTTCGACTCTATCGGTACCCCTATCTCACCTTTTTTTTGATTAGTAATATTAGTGTTAAAAACTGCTGTCTTAGTTTGAAGGGTAAGACAACAAATGATAACATATACATTTACATATACATTTTTGAGACGTTCCACCTCAGGGGCAGCAAAGTATCTGTGGCTGACCTCAAACAGAACTGCAATCTTTGATCACAAACGTCCATGGACGGCAGTGGACTTAACCATAACAGCCCGTCTTCACAACTATAAAATCCGCTCCACACGTCACCCCACTAACATTGTTCCGTGCTAAACCCCAGCTCACCTGGTCGTCGTGCGTGCCGGCCTCCATGAGGCTCTGCTGGATGGCGTACTGCAGCAGGCTCTCCTCGTCGTCGAGGCCGGCGGCGAGGCGGTCGTCGGGCGCCGCCGCGTCCCGGTACCCGCGGCCCACGGCGAAGCACGCGTCGTCCAGCACGCACGCGAGCCGCGCCCCCTCCGCTATACACTCCACGTGCGGCACCGCGGTCTCCGTAGCGAATATGTTGCCGAACGTGATCCGAGCGTTGAGCACGTGGAATAGAGGAATCTCTGCGGACGACACGTCTACGTCACGATCGTAATGTGTTGCTGGTGGTGCCGGTGCGGTAAGCAATACCGGTTTAGGACCATAGCGCAGATATCTAAGTAACGTAGATTATTTCTTGCCTGGATATTAATGTATTTAACTTTGATGCATCTCATAGTATTCACAAATATTTTTGGTAACTTTGTGAATTTAAAACAGGTCAAGATGAAGAAAAAGTGAAACTCAAACTTAAGGAAGCCATTTTAAAGCTCCTATAGAATCGACACAAATATCTAACAACTACAAAAAATACAGAACAATAAGTGCAATGCTTAAGAAATCTTACCTATCTTGACAGGAAAACCTGCAGGCAATTGCATTTGTATGAAATCCTTTAACTTCGCAAAATGAGGCGACGAAATAGCAGCCATCAGATCCAAGATTGGCATTATTTGTTCTTGCAACTGAAAATATAAAACAACAAAGTTAAACTATCCCCCTTTTTAAGGCTTGTTGGACTTTCAGTCCATGGTAAGAATTTGTGATGAGTCACTAGAAATATTGACTATATTAGATTCTTCGTTACTGATCACGGATTCTTCATTACTGTAGTGTGTGACATACATACACACCATCACGTTTTTTATTCGTTGTTTTCAAGGTCACGTAGTCATATACTACTTTAGTATATAAGTTAGTAATTAATAGAATAATTATGCTTTCATTATTTTATATTAGTGTACAGTATAATATATCTTTAACCAGCATGTAGTGTCTTATTCCTCACTACCTCGATCCCCGACATCCCTGGGAAAGATCTGTCTGGCCTAACCAACTCCAACACCATCTGGCAATGGCCACTCAGAACAAACACCACTCTCAAGCCTTTGTGCTTGGTTAGTCATCTTTATAGCAAGTTAAAAAACCTATGAGTAAGAAAATTTAAACTATGAGTGTAAGAATGCTTTATATATTAAGTTACTATGCCTCCTAAATTCAATTTCCGTTCTTTATCTGATTGTAGAATCAACCAGAATTAATGCCAACTCACCTCCAAGGGATAGTCCTCGGAGAGCCAGAGCGTGGCCTTGAACTTCTGCACCTTGGTGGTGATCTCCTTCTGGCGGCCGACGTCGCGGTCCCCCAGCGGCTCGTCGCCGAAGTACTCGTACCAGGTCACCGGCCGCAGCTGCTCCGTGGAGCGACTGCGTTTTGGTGGCTCCTCCTGCGGACACAAACATCATTATATTACTATAAAACAAAGTCACTTTCCGCTGTCTGTCCCAATATATACTAAGATCTTTAAAACTACGCAACGGATTTTGATGTGGTTTTTTTTTGAGTGATGCAAGAGAAAGGTTTTTAATTAATAATAATTGTATTACATCCTTTACTCACACACTAATTTATTGTGAATAAAAAGGAATAATAGATTACAAACTATTGAAAACGGCAAAGAACACACAATTTACTATGATCACTATATTTCTGTAACATACAGTGAACGGTTATCTATATATCTACATATCTACATATATACATCAATCATCCATTCGTGATATATTTATATGTCCACTCACTACATCTTGACTCAACAGCGAATCTGTTTCAGTGGTGGTGGAGCGTGGAAGTGCAAATTTCACAAGCGGCGAGGGTCCTGTGAAGGGTGTCGTATCCTGTGATCCTGAGGGATACTCTGCTGCCGTTTCGTCCTTGTTTTGAACGTCCACTGCACTTTGTATTTGGCACTAAATATAATTTTAGCTATAGTATTGGGAATGCGATAGGAATATTACTGTTGAAGGCGACTAAGGGATTAGATTCAGGATATCTATATCTATGCTCTTATACTAATAAATAAAATTTAAGTATCTGTTTGTGATTACAAAACAACAAATTTAACGTATAACAATACCTATAAGAAAAATGCAATTAATTTTTGTATGTCTGTTTGTCTATTTGGCTGAAGTAATCTTCTAAACGGCTGGACCGATTTTGACGAGACTTTTACTGGCAGATAACTACAGGTCTAAGGCGTAACATAGGCTACTTTAATTTTTAAAAAAAGTATTAAACGCAGGTGAAACGCGGATCAGCACGTATAATAATAACGTAAGTTTGTTAAGTTATTCCAGTGCAGGTAGTGCGCGCTACATAACGCGGTGTCGGTGATCAGCTCGTACAAAGTAACTCTGCTAAGTATTCTAGTGGAGGTACTGTGCGCTACACAGTGCGGCGCGTGTCTCACCACGTCCGGCGTGAGCAAAGTAACTTTGCTAAGTATTCTAGTGCAGGTAATGTGCGCTACACAGTTTAGCGCGCGCTAAGTTATTCTAGTGCAGGTACTGTGAGCTACACAGTGCACTCACCACGTCCGGCGTGAGCAGCGGCGAGTGCGCGTCGGGCGGCGTGGGCGAGGCGGAGCGGTCGCTGTCGACGAGCGCCATGAGGCCGGCGAGCGGCGGGCGCGGCGAGCGCGTCGCGCGCCGGTCGCGCGGCACGTGCTGCAGGTGCTCCGCGCGCGTCTTCGACACCAGCTCCACGTTGTTAGCGCTGAACACCTTGCACTCGTAACCGTTCACGCCCTCAGTCTTGTCCTGCCGCCAGCCCCAGATGCCGCATTTGTTTCTGGAAATCAATGCAATTATATTTGTTCGTTCAGTTCATAGGATTTATATTAGAACCAGTCTGTGCCCGCCATGTACATTCCGCATTTATAATCATTAGGTTTGTATTTTTCAGATATGAAGCGAATGTAATTCATTCCTATGAAAAAGGCTGTTAAAGTAGGTAGGTTAGGTTAGGTTAGTAGTAGTAGTTAGTAGGTAGGTTGTAGTTATTTCTTTTCTATCCCTTGGGAGTAGTACGTTTTTTCGGAATGATAGGTACTCTATGTCCTTTTCTTGACCTCTTACAATGCGTGTACAAAATTTCATAATGATCGGTTAAGTAGTTAAAGCGTGAAGGCGTTACAAACAAACAAAAGAACGAACATTCGCACTTATAATAGGATTATATGTTATATTACATTTATTTCTTTTACTATTTTCTCGTTTCTTAAATAAACAAAATAAATGAATAGATCTTGAACAGTATCAATAATTTTTCAATTCAAAATAAACCTCATTCAAATAAACCTCATCCAAACCCTACCTCATACCACTTACTCACCTTTCAAAGCTGATTTTGTCCGTGTCAAGATAGTTAATGGCGATAGGAGCGGAGAGCCGCTGCTGGATGATGTGCTGCGGCGTGGGCGGCCACTCGCGCGCGTCGCCCACGGACTCCAGGTACTCGCACCATGATGTGCCCAGCTCGTGGTCCAGCTCCACAAAACTAGCCGTGCGACCTTGACCCAAACGACAGCGGAATTCAGTTTAAGTCTAGAATCTATAACGATGTAAATGATGTATTTATAATAAAACCTAGCAATTTAAACAAATAAATAAAATTGGAGTGTCTGTTTGTGATTTCAAGATAACATTATTTTACTCAATCGATATGAAATACAATATGTATACAAAATACCTATAACGAAAATGCAATTTAAAAAAAAATTGTCTGTCTGTCTGTCGGTCTCTCTGCTTGGCTGAGGTAATCTTCTAAATGGCTGGACCGATTTTGACGGGACGACAAAAATATTAAGAAAATGTGGCTATTTCAAAAAAATCTCTCAAATAAACCTATGATAAAAATTCATTTATAAAATTTAACATACAGATCCTTACATTATAAGTGTATATATTTAGTACATGTAACCGCCTACCCTGTCCCCTGAAGATGTAGGTCCTATCGCCGCGCTGCCAGCGGTTGTTCTCGAAGCCGATGAGCGTGGTGTCGACGCGCACGTTACCGCCGCGCTTGTACACTTTGTACGTGTCGAACGGACAGATCCGAGACACAAGAGGCACTGGAATAGAAATTTGACATTTTTAAAACGTTGGTTTTTCTGCCTTCTTCTGCAAATAATAACAGTGCTAAGAGGTGCTGTGTACTCGTTTGAAAGGTGAAAATAAACAACAATTAAATAGATTTTGTTTTTATATATGTAAGTATATGTTATCATGTTTACGTTTTATTATTTTTAGATATATCTCATTGTATGTGTACATAATATTGATGTTTTGCATTTAAAAAATTTGCATTGTAATTAAGATTTTTTTTCTCAAACAATGGTTAATCGAGAACAAAAGTAATCCCATAGACATAGGATATAATACGGACCAACAACGCATGTGAAAGGTATGTCTAAAAGAATATAAAATTCTACTAGTGTGAAAGAGATGCATGCAAATGAGATTTGTTTGCGCGTATTTTCGTCAAGTCTCCCTATATCATCCCGCTGCTACGTGGTGTACTCATGTTTTTTTTAAATTAAATAAGTTTTTGGTCAAGGTAAGAATTTATATTACAAAGGTGTCTTGCTGTATTGTCGACTGTTCTATTATATAAATTGAAACAACCCACAAAAGCATAATTTTCACAGGTAAATACAACTTTTTTATGATAATGTTTAAAGCAATTATTAGTCAAAATAATTGATTAATATATTTCTAAATTAGTTCTTACAATAGCATAGACATTATTCTATCTATAAATGTAGGTATATATTATATCTTTATGCCGAATTACCAATTAAAATATATGGTTTAAAAAGTATGCATTTACGCTAGGATAATGTTGGATAACTCATAACATATTGATATATCAATAATGACTTCGCAATTTATTAAAACACTTTTTAATTTATTTATTTATTACATAATTAATTTTACTAAATACTACTCAATTTTGGCTACACGTTTTATGTGACGTTGTTCATCTTTAAAATCCTATATGTATGAGTAATTCAGTCTAAAAAGTTGTTTGACTTAAGAACTTGAGAATTCTCTGCTGCCAAATTCACTATGGATCGTAAACCAGATTGTAACATTTAACTCGAGTCTTGTCCTTGAACAACAACAATGGCGTTAGATAAACCATAGTTATTTGAATTACAAAGCTTTCTTTTGGAGCTTTATTGCTCTCGCTTTCCCAGTCGCACTAAATGTCTGTTAGGTCTATATATTACTACATAGTATAAAACAAAGTCGCTTGCTCTGTCCCTATGTCCCTTTGTATGCTTAAATATTTAAAACTACGCAACGGCTTTTGATGCGGTTTTATTTAATAGATAGAGTGATTCAAGAGGAAGGTTTATATGTATAATAACATCAGTTTTTCTGTAGTATATTTAGTATCAGCATTACACCCGTGCGAAGCCGGGGCGGGTCGCTAGTTAGATAGATAATACCTTTACTGTGCTGTTTACTGTTTACTGTACTGATTATGATCTGGCGTGACCTCACCATCCGGGACCTTCGGAAGACCAGCGCTGATAACTATCAGCTATCAGATAACTATCAGCCAGCATAATGCTGAGAAGGGCCCGTATCGTGATGTGTACCAATTATATATGTAATTGTAGTTATTAGTGTATCATTACTGTATTTTTAACAATGTGTACACATTACGATTAAACTTTTTTCTTTCTTTCTTTCTTTCCAGGCTGCGACTCAAAAAGTTGGATTCGTATAAACTTATTATCATTGAATGCTGGGTTCAAATCTCCCAACCAAAGATTTAGAGGTGAGACTACTGTATTAGTGCGATTATGGAGGTATTCTGGGTTTATTGTCTGTCTCTATCTCTTTTAATAACTAAACCCTGCGACTGGATCATTGTCCACATAAACTGTGTAAAGTAGCTCACCTGTGCCATGAGTGTGTCGACGCGAGTAACATTATATGTCACATTTATCACTTTTACCGAGATTTTTCTCTCGAAGTACTCGACGAGGACCTGAAGATCTTGAAAGATTTTCACGAAAACCCGTTACAGGCTCATTTTCACTTTCGCGATCATTCCAACTCACATTTGCACTCATCTTTATAAATTAACTCTTTAGAGTATTGCTGTATTATCAAATATAATAAATCCACAAGATTTACCATATACGGCAATAACTCGAAAAGTTTTCACAAACGCTATGACATTTACATGACAGCGCGACGAAGGCGTGCTTTTTTTTTTCCTTAAAATGATTTTACGGCCATGGATCCAAGTCCTTTACAGCCAATCTACATTTATATTGTTTCTTTATATCTTATCCTAATGGATATTATATCATATCATATAAAGCAGCACTAAATTGGCAATGTTAAATATATTTTATAAATACTTTAACATACCACACGATCAATTCGATTTCACATCATTTTACAGTAAAAAAAAAATCAGATATCCACGTAGCAAACGTAACAAAACTCACCCCAACTAGTAAACTCCCACTTCATCTCGACATAGAAGTCGGGCGCGAGGCTCAGCCGGTGCAGGAGGTCCGGTATGCCGCTCGAGCGGACCACGTGCCGCTGGTAGTCCCGCCGGCACAGCACCAGCGAGAGCAGCTCCGCGTCGCCCGTCGCCGTCGCCTCTTGCACCGCTGGAAAACGGTATACACTAGTTGTAATGGATGGATAAAGAAGACCTTCCAACTTGGTCCTCAGCATTTGTGGCCAACCTCCGGCAAAACCAGTCTTGGGGTTGATTACAGATGTCTATGGGTGCCTATGGCCAATTAATAGACTACCTGCTCATTTGCCACAACCATATTATAAAAATAACTATTTTTAACTTGTAATTACAGTAAACGCTAGATTGCATGACAACCTATTTCAGGAGTCCCATCCTATTTCTCTGGTGTAACAACGCGAGTTAACAAAAGCTCCTAGTCTACGTATTTATGATATAATATGAACATGAGAATGGTTACTTAACATTAGGTGGGCTGCACAGTCATATATTTTAATCTGTGGTGAGCTGCATGCTCGTTAGCTACTTAGATTTCATTAAAAATTATGGAGATAAATAATGTCCCAGCAGACGGAGAGTAATAGGTTGATGACGTTAATGAATTGTATTGAAGTTGAGCTCATAGTTATTAACAATAGAGTACTGTATAAAACAGGGCAAGTTAGGAAACATCATAATGAATAATGTCAAGAAACATTTTCCATACATTTTCTATAATAATCTAAATAATGAATTTAAGAACAAAATGGGACTTTTTTAAATGATGTAAGTAGCAAACGAGCATGCAGTCAACCTGATGGTAAGTGGCTACTGCCGCCCATGCACATCTGTAATGAACTCCAGACAAGATCACAGTCCTACCTGAGGTCGACCATAGATGTGTTGCTACCCCTGAGGACTAAGTTGGAACGCCTCGGATAAGTATCTCCCTTATTCGAGGGCGTTC
>DWPV01006559.1:0-11435 GCA_018251915.1 Urbanus proteus proteus
CATAGGTCTAGACCTAAAGTGGAGCATGGGAAACCACTGACTGTTTTAGGCACGATCTAGTATTTATGTACCAAAGACTATAAACTTACAGAACAGTCAATGTAAATAAGGTATTTTTGTTACTCGAAGTTGACGACGATGACGACCCAAGTGGCGGAACGGTTACCATACCGGTCTGACGCGCAATGGGTCCCGGGTTCGATTCCCGGCCGGATGAATTTAGATGTCCGTTCTGGGTCTGGGTGTTTGTGTTTCGTGTACGTGTATGGCACCCACGACTCAGGAGAAAATTTTACTGTGGGCTATGAGTGTACAAAGTGTTTTAAGTAAAGGTTAAAATAATATTTTTGTGATAATATTATTTTCAATTAAATACAAATGAAATAACTAAATAATGTTTGGCGCTACTTAGTATACGTGAAACGCGAAACGCGAAAAATCAGACGATACATTAATTTTTTTTGTTCAAAATGTGTTCAATAAAAAACCTATAGGTACGATTAAATTAATCTTCTTCAATTCAAAAAGGCTAGTTAATTGTGAAGAAAGTTTTTTTTTGTCTTCGTGATACCACATCTTTTATATTGCTATGAAGAAGATGAGAAATTTATAGATATGAAGAAGCTTTTATAGTAAAGGTTTTTGTATCTAACTGAATATAAGTAATTATCCTTCTACTAGGATTAAAATCCTACCTCAGGATGTGCAAATGCGTTACTAGAAAGGATCAAGACGAAATGTTTATAGCAAACACCTTGCCACGTTCATTAAAGCGGCAGACAGCAGCTAACACTGCTGTTATTAGGCAGAAAATTATTGACAGTCATCATCATCAACCCATTATTGTCCCACTGCTGGGAACGGGTCTCCTCTCAGTGAGAGGGATTTAGGCCTTAGTCTACCGCGCTGGCCAAGTGCGAATTGGTAGACTTCACACATCTTTGAGAACCTTTTTTTTTAAGAACTCTCAGATGTGCAGGTTTCCTCACGATGTTTTCCTTCACCGTAAAGCAAGTGATAATTAATTTCTAATACGCACATAAATCAGAGGTGCCCGGGATTTGAACCTCGGACCCCTCGATTGAGAGGCCAAGTTTTAACCATTAGGCTATCACTGCTATTGACAGTGGCGCAGTGAAACTACAAAGGGTTACATTCTCTGCAATATTGCAATATAATCTATGACGCTAAACAAAGTGAGCGGGATTGCGTTAACTCGAAACATAATCTATACTCAATGTGTATCGGTTTAACAGCGGTTTGCGGTTCTATTCCGATTGAGGTAAAGTTTATTTTTGAATAGGGTTAAGTTTATTTTTAGATTTCTCTTGTAATAATGTTAATTTAATCTACGTATTTGTAAGACATTTTGAATTTAGCCATATTATTTACGACCTACGTGGTGGAGCGATAATACCTATTAGAAGAAAGGATCTAGGTTCGATTTCTGGTCAGGTAGACAACTCAATGATGTTCAAACTATAATTATATGGGTAGATAGTTTTTTATTTAGATTACATTTTTAATACAACTTAAATTACAAAAAAAACGAAATAAAAAATTACCCCAAAAGGCTTTTATATTTTAAAATAGGGAATATTTCAAAAGTATTTAAATCTAATATTTCCATTTTTTTCTATTACTGGACACAAATTCTTCCCGCAACTGGGTTTAATTGTGGGATACATTCCAAATTTTTATAAAGAAGGGTAAAAAAAAATAAAAGAAAAAAAGTGTTAGAAAAATATTGGTCCCAAATTATACCACAGCAGTGGAGGGTAAAGCAAATAAACCAAACCAGTTTCCCTGCACGCGGAACCTAACCCTTCACTTGCGCAATTAACTGCATTGCGACCGGCTCAGTAAAATACATATTAAGAATGTCAGCGTGTTAAAATTAAGTAATGTTTATGTAATGGGGTTTATTTTTATGTTTATCATGTGTGTATGTTTATCAGTCCGTCTGTCTATCTCTTTACTCGACTGCATGAGATGGAGGGTAATGGTTTTCGAGCGTTTGTATGTATGTACGTCCATTTCTATGGCACGCCCTACAGCCCAAACAGCAGTGATAGCCTAATGGTTGGAACTTGGCGTCTCAATCGAGGGGTCCTAGGTTCAAATCCCGGGCACGCACCTCTGATTTATGTGCGTGTTAGAAAAATTAATTATCACTTGCTTTATGGTGAAGGAAAACATCGTGAGGAAACCTGCACATCTGAGAAATCTTAAAAAAAAGTTTTCAAAGGTGTGTGAAGTCTACCAATTCGCACTCGGACAGAGGAGACCCGTGCCCAGCAGTGTGTCCCACTAATGGGTTGACGATGATGACAGCCCAAACGCCTTAACAGATTTTAACTTATGAGGTGTCATTGGATTCGTGTCAATTGTCATAGTGACATAGGCTATATAATTTTTAAATATAGTGCCTGAAAACTGATATAAAGAGATTTTAAGCAGTCAGGTTTTTGTTTTTAAAATTATATTACTAGTTATAGAAGTAGTAGTAGTGGCCTGTAGTCTGTGCATACTTCTAATGGGTGGGAGGTCAGTTAAATGTTGATAAATTCTGCTTAGATTACGGACTAACTTAGACCATATACCATTAGATACTATTTAGACCATTAGATACTTGTAAAGGTTCGAAGTATTCTCACGGTTATAAGATTACATGTACTTCTGAGTATTGGTGGTAAAATTGTTTTTAATATCCACTGATGGACTATGGACTGATGCTACCCCTGAGGATTAAATAGAGGATTATTATTATTATTTTATTCCGATTATGTCTCGATCCGAAATTATAACTGTGAAACCAAGTGTGAAAGGATTACTTTAAACCGCTAAAGCTTTTGAAAATGAAGTTTTATGAGCATGTACGTTAAACCATTTTCAAAAAACTTTAGTCGCTACCTCGCATTGAGAAAAAAATAAAAATATGCTTAATAAGAACGAAACCCGGCCACATTACTAGTTATATAAGTACAGGATGTTTACAATGTTTTAAAGTATTACGACATTACACTTTATGTATGTGAAGGGGTTATATAATTATTATATTTTTACGATGTGTATCGCCGAATATGGTACTATTATGTGAACAATTCCTTATTTGTACACAACGATTTTATTTTTTAAGAACTCACGAGCAATTCTGAATGTCATGGGTGTTATTGGGAAAATAACCCAGATACATACAAACAATTTAAATCTGTTATTTAGACTTACTCAGTTCGATCGATTAATTTCGAATACTATTTGTTTTATTTTTCTTTATAAAATTGTTTATTAATGTAATGTTTCATTATAAGAATGGCAAACGAACATACAATTCATTTGATGGTACGTGGCCACTGATGCCTTGATTCCTGTGATCAAGCCCAGATAAAACAAGAATGGTACCTCAGGTCTACCACGGATGCGTTTCTACCCTTGCTACCTCTAAAGACTAATTTACACCGCCCGGATACTTATCCGGGCGGTGTAAATTAGTATTAATCCGAGGAATACTTATTCCTCGGATTAATATTTATACTCCCACGTCTGTAAAACACAGAAGTGTACATGTACTTCTTCCTGAGCTATTCAAGGGTATAACAAGGGGCTCTTGAAGAAAGATGCAAAAAGAGCTCTCCTTCAAGCCGGTGATGCATTGGCGACTCCTCTGGTGTTGCAAATGTCCATAGGCGGCGGTGACTTTCCATCAGGTAGCCCGTCTGCCCTATCGTTAGGCTTAAATATATAACTAAAAAACCTTATAATCATATAAACATTTCTTCGTCATATGACTATTTCTTCACTTTTCCACAACAACGCAAGGTCAACGCGTATGTTAGAAAATAAAATATTGCTCAATGAGATGCTGGCAGAGGTCACAAAATATTGACAGGACCTTGCAAATTTGGCTTACGGAAACCTTTATCTTCATAATATGTTTATTCGTCTTTAATTATTTATTATGAATAAAACTATTATTTCGTAAATCATTTTAAATACACAGATAGATCAATGAAAGAAATTTAAACTCCTCGTTTAAGCTTGGCCAGGGATCGAACCTGGAATAATTTTGTTGGAAGACCGTAGTTAAGGAATTTAAGTACATACGTTGTGTGTATGGATATGTGATGTGTGTGTACTTTTGTGTGCGATTCTTATAACTTATAACTAAAATAAGTAGTTTGAATTTAGGTACTTTCAAGCGTTAAGAAATAAAATTAATCATGATTTTTATGTCCAAGTATCCATATCATATTTGTCTATCATTATCACAACATGATTTCGCTTACTATTTGGTTTTTAGTGTATAAATTTTCAAAAAACCTCTCATATATCTTCGTTATGTAAGGAAATCGTTCTCATTTTTCTAGACCCATTTATCTCGTAGACCATGATGTGCTTTGTCTGTTAGTTATTGCAGATTTATTTAATACATATTTATGTACTTTAAATATTTATGCCATTACATTAAAAATGCCTTATTATCAATAAACTGAAATTTACTTATTTGATAAATTTTAAAGGTGGTAGAACCTTTTGTGGTTCAACTCCGCCGCATCACCACCATACCTATTTTTGCTTATACTCGTAACAGCAGTGTTCAGCGTTGCTGTGTTCTGGCTTGAAGGGTGTGGTTTGGGAGATATACTTATCCGAGGCGTTCAAACATAGTCATCAGGGGTAGCAACGCATCTGTGATCCACCTTTATCTGTGATTTAATCTGGTTGATGTTGTTGTCCACGAGCGGCAGTGACCACTTACCATCAGGTTGACTGAATGCTCATTTACAACCGCAATTTTTATAAAAAATGTACATTAACCGCTGCAACAAATGAAAGATACGTCCTTTAGCGCAATTAACACAAAATGAGATTGCCGCAATCTCTAAGATAGAATCTATTTATTAATTCGAGAAATGTATTAAATAACACTTCCTGTATATTCAATGCCGTGTGGTTACCAGAGCGGAAAGCTTTATTTTTGGTTATAACAGCAAGGTCAGATTGCAGTCACAAATATTATTGATGGTGGCAAAAGAGTAATAGAACTAATGATTAATGAAGTTGATATTAAAATTATTTGAATTTAGATAAATATCTATTCAAAATTTCATCATCTTAGATAATCGTTAGGGTTTAGGATAAATTATGCTTATTCTCAGCGTGAATTTTTTTACAATGATTTTATAGATGATAATAACTATAAAAATATAAAAACTACAGTTATACTGAAAGGTAACATTAATGTAGCAGTTACTTTAACACAGATTTTTTGTAGGATTAATTTTCAACGACCAAAAAATTTATGTACAAAATGTTATCACAATAAAGTCGCAACGAGTAATATTGATTTTTGTATTGTTCCAGATGGATTTTCCAAAATGTACCACAGAGTGAGAAGAAAAATGAAGTACATACTATTCAGCACCATATTACTTTTAAGTTCACAGTCACTGGCTCTACCCAGAGCGCTAGACATTCCACAGAAAATCCCCGACAAAACGTTTGATGACTTCGACAATAATATAATTGATTTTGATGACGAGTACTCCGTTAAGTACAATAAGAAATTTGGTAGTGTACCTTGGAAACTTGATGACTTCAACAAAGACTCTTACAGGTATACCGTTATAAAAGATGAGATTAAAAATCTAGCAGATATAACCAAAGCAAAGAATGAGAAGCAAGGAAGTACTACAGTAGGAGTTAAAAATACTCAAGCTGTTGAAACAACAACAGAACTAACTGTTATACCCTTAGAATTATTAAGTACAACTGAAAATGCACTAATAAGTTTAGTAGAGAGTACTGCGGAACCCGATTTGACAGTCATACCGTTGACAACAACTGAGAAGGTTGTACCAAACATTATTATTAATCAAACAGTGACTTTGCCGACATCAACGCAATTGTCTGAAGATACCACCATCACTACGGAAACAGTAGAAACAACAACAAAAGATGAAACAACTACTCAGGTTTTAACAAAATCAAATATAACTACTGTTTCAGCTACAGAACAAATGACTACAAGCACAGAAGTTGTTGTAAATACAGAAATAACAATAGAACCAGAATATACTACTGAAGTAAGCGCAAAAATTCTAGATTTAAATACTGAATCAACCAAAAATCATACGGTTAGTACAAACAGAACCGAAACTAGTATTAGCTTAGATATAAACGACCAAAACACTACAGAAATTAATGACGATGTTACCACCGAAAATTACACCGAAATTTCAACTGTAGATACCACAATAAACGTTAATGATACAGAAATAAAGACGAATTCCAGTAAAGTTTTCGAAATCACCGACAAAGAAGACTTCGATTCAACAGAATCAGATGAAGAAGTACCGGTTTATACAGAACTAGATACAGTAGACTCTTCTGAAGTTCCAGAGGATTATTATGACTCCAAAGATGTTGTGCCTACAACAGCGCCTAGAAATGATGCTTTATCAGTAATATTTGGCTTAGCTGGCAGTGTGGTGGAAAGCATGGTAGAGACAGTAGCAGAAAGAGTAGTACCGAAAGGACTTGTAGATCTGTTTAGGCGGATGCAAAAACAGAATGAGGCTTTGGAAGCTGAAAAACTGAGAAGTAGAGAAGAAAATGGAGGATTAGGTATGAAGTCTTAGTTTAACTAAACTATCTTGTTTGTCTCGTTTACTAATTAAAGTCAGATAACAAAAATGCAATTAAAAAAATGATTGTCTGTCTGTCTGTTTTGCTCAGGTAATCTTCTAAACGGCTGGACTTATTTTGACGGGACTTTCACTGAAATATAGCTGAAGGTCTAAGATGTAACATAGGCTACTTTAATTTATGAAAAATCCATTAGCGCGCGCTCCACGTGAATGCGCGCGTCGTCGCGGGGGAACCGGACGACAAGTTTAAATATGTATTCTTTTGTACAATATACAATAATATACGAAGTTTGACACTCAGCCTATGCTACTTTTATAGAATTACATAAATAAGCTCATCTTCAACAGGTCAGTTCACTCGTGGTATCATCAAGACTATATCCACTGGTATTGGCAAGCCCCTCAGCCAGCTGATGGCTGGTGTCAGGGACTACGGCTCCCTGGACAGCGACCGAGGGTTCCTCAACAGCCTGGCATCAGGAGTCACCAGTGTAGCCAACGCGGCGTACTCCATGGCTGATGCTTTCAAGGACAGAGTACAAACTATATATCCTGGTAAGTTAGTAAAATTTCTAGGAATCATGAAGTTTCGAGGCGTTGGAACACCTAATATTACGGGTTTTAGTGCGGTAAAAATCCCACATAACCCGACGTTTACCTTTGGAACCTTTGGCGAGGCGTCGGTTACCTTTGGAAGGTTTCCCCCTAGTCTCCGTCGCTATGCTCTGAACTGACCCGTCTGGCTAGGCAAATTGGTATGGCACATATTATGAGTCTTTAGGAATAGAAACACGTTTTTGATTAACATTGCACAAAAGTCGATATTCGAAAAATCGCGTTCAGATATTTTATTTGTAAAATCATGGACATCGACGGACATGGTTACTTCGTCGATTAAAATTGATTAGTATTAGAAAATGGGGAAAAGGGAAAACTATTGATTCCCAAATTGAAATTATTGATTAATAATTTCCCCATTATTGAGAATGTTAATACTACTTAATACTAATATTGGAAATTAATAATTTCCCCATTATTGAGATGCCTTAGGGTCAATAAAACTTGTGTATTAATGTACCATATTTTCCTTCATCATTAAAACAAGCTCTATTTTTAACATGACCATAACATCTTCTAATTGAAATCGAAAGTGGTAGAACTCTATGCTTCGACTCCGACGGCACCATCGCCACACCTATTTCTGCCTTATAACAGCAGTGTTCAGCACTGCTGTGTTCTGGTCTGAAGGGTGTGCTTAGGGAGATATACTTATCCGAGGCCCTCCAGCTCAGCCCTCAGGGGTAGCAACACATTTGTGATCAACCTCAGGTAGGACTTTGATCTTATCCGGGATTGATTACAGATGACCATGAACGGTAGTGGCCACTTACTCTCAGGTCTTACCCTCAGGTTGTTTGCATGCTCGTTTGCTACTTCGAGTATATGTTATTTTCATCCAACTGCTGGCGTGTGACCATCCAATTCCCAATTCCAGGCACGGTGTGGTGCGGCGGCGGGCACTCAGCGCAGGCGCGCTCCAGCGACCTCGGCCTGTTCTTCTTCACGGACACCTGCTGCAGGCAGCATGACGCCTGCAAGCTGTACATCGCTGCCGGGGAAACTAAATATGGACTGACTAATACTGGGCTATTTACCAGGTAAGTCACGTTTTGGTGTTGTAGTACCACTAACTTTTATCTCGTCAAAATCTATAGGTTTTATATCAATCTGTCTTCATTTTTCTTTCTTTAAGACACTTTCTACACTCATAGCCCCACAGTTTTTCTCCTGTGTCGTGAGTGCCATGGACACACACATACATGAATACACAAACACCCGGACCCAGAATAGTAATCTAAATACATCATTCAGATATCTATCTATCTGGTTGGGAATCGACCCCGGGACCCATTGCATGTCAGAGAGGTATGGTAACCGCTCCGCCTCGTGCGTCGTCAAATGCATAGAATGTATGATTTGCTTAAGTCAAAGCATAGCTGTTAGCTGCTGATATTAGATTATATCGCAGATGGATATCATAAAATCTACTGCAAATGCATCTATTTTGCAAATTAAGTTAAGGGATTTATCACATTTAAAATATAATATCACTTCACTGAATAGTATAAAATAAAGTCGCTTTCCGCTGTCTGTCCCTACGTAAGCTTAGATCTATAAAACTACGCAACGGTATTGATGCGGTTTTTTAATAGATACAGTGATTCAAGAAGAAGGTTTATATGTTATTCAATGCGTGAAAAACCGCGGGCAAAACCTAGCTATTGATATTACAAAATCCAAGGATTGCAAAAACCAAATAAAATTTGATGCTAGCTAAGAAAAACATTGTTTTTTACGAAATTAAAAAATAATAATAACCGTGCAAAGGACACGTTAAGATCTTACTCCATCGTTACAAAATACGTTAACAGACGCAATGCTGCGTTACTGAATTATCATGTATCTTTATGTAGTTTGCTAATGTATGTGTAAATAGAGAAGCATTCGCTTTATGACGATATAAATTTTATTATTCTGTGAAATATATGATTTCGTGCTTTGAGATAACTGAAATTAATTGTGTTGGACGTAAAGTGTGTTGATCTACAGTACAGTTAATGAATGTGGCAGACGCGTGTCGTGTCAGACAAATTAGCGTAATACCGTAAGAACAGTTACCTTTGCCAAAAATATCCAATGCTTCATAGTTGTGTTATCTGTTTCTTGTGTTGGTAATCCATAAATGAATGAATGAAAAAAATAATAAGAATAAATGCACATTGTATGGTAGAATACAATTATTCTTCCATACAATGTATATCGGACGTCAAATATTGTATAGCAACTTACTTATCTGAGGCATTCCAACTTAGTAGTCAGAGAAAGCAATGCTTCTGTGGCCAACCACAACACTAGCTTAATTTAAATGTTCAGAGGTATCCATGGGTTGCATTTGCCATTTACCATCTTATCATCAGTATGATCGTATGTTACTTTTATAATATAAATTAATATTCAAAATCATTACATAGTATAAAACAAAGTTGGTTTCCGCTGTCTATCCCTATGTATGTATGATTAGATCTTTAAAACTACGCAATGGATTTTAATGCGATTTTTAAATAGATAGAGTGATTCAAGAGGAAGGTTTATGTGAAATTCAACACGTGCGAAGCCGCGAGCAAAAGCTAGTTAAACTATAAATAATTTGGATATGAAATTGTCTGTCCTTGTATACTTATCACAGTATAAATTGACGTCAAAGTGAATTTATCGACTTCTAAGATTAGAACGCACAAAGAACTACAAAAAACTGTTTTACTAATATCACGCAAAAATAGGAATTTTAAAATGATAATTAAAATCAAAATCAAAAATATTTTATTCAAAGCAGAACAGTATTCTTTTTCAAGATTTTTTTTGAACGAACATAAACTATTATTACTATTGATTTGATTTAAAAACCGATGTCTGTGTTAAAAAACCAATTTCAATATTCAATTATTTTTTTGCTTTGATGAAAAAATTAAAATTCAAAAACTTCTGCAAATTTATTAGGCATCGAACTAACGCATTCGTGATTTAAGATTATTATATTTCAAATAAAATAAATGTAAATTATTAAATAAAGATACAGTCGATTAGGTCTTGACCTACTAGCTCCATTGCATTTAACATTTTAAAATTATAAAATGTTTGTAAAGGTTAAATTTAATAAGAATTGCGTATTGGTAGAAATTGCCAGCATTTATTTTTTACGCAAATAATACCAGCTTAGCTTTAAAAACGTAATTAAAATTAAAGAAAAAACATTGAGTTCCTTGTCGGGTCTTCTCAGTTGAGATGTTGAGATCGTGATCCGACCCGGTGGGGAGTGTAAGAAAAAAATGGTAGGTAACTAAATTTGAAATTGCCTCCGTAAGCCTTTATATGTAAAGGCTAGCTGATCCCCGCGGTTTCACCCGCGTTAAAGCAGTAAAAGGCGTACTTATTTAAACGTAAGTGATATCCCGCAACGGCGTCCGCATGAGCGTGGAGCGCACGCTAATGCTTTTTCAATAATTAAAGTAACCTATGTTACTCCTTAGACCTTCAGCTATTTTCCAGTGAAAGTCCCGTCAAAATCGGTCCAGCCGTTTAGAAGATTATCAGCCAAACAGATAGAAAAAAATTAAATGCATTTTTGTTATAGGTATCTTTCATATGCATTCAGTAAAAAGTTGTTATTTTGAAATCACAAACAGACACTTCAATTTATTAATTTGTATAGATCATAGCTAAAAACCTAGTTAAAATATGAATACTTCCGTTACCTACTAACCGCAGTTAAGTATAGTTAAGGCAGTTAGTGTCATTTAACTGGCTTATATAATACTTACGTAGGCTTTATGTAAAGGCGTGAGAAGCCGGTGTGAAGTGAACCTTTTGTTATAACAGCTCTTGAACCTATACGCTTAGTGGTAATGGTGACTTAGAATTGATGTTCAAATTCAAATCTCATTTATTCAAAGTTGATTTATATTGAACACTTTTTGAACGTCAAAAACTCTACCACCGCTTCGGAAGGTTTATTCGTTATGGAGAAGAGGCGACGCAAGAAACTCCATACGTTTGCATAATTGCATCTTTTTAAAAAAATATATCGTTTTACAATAATGTGATATTACAAATGGTACTTATAGTTAAGTTATAGTGGAGCTGGAGATACGTCATACCATAAATATTTTTCATTTATATAGTCATTTACATTATAATATACTTTATCGCACAATCGTTCAAAGGAAG
>DWPV01006560.1:0-11433 GCA_018251915.1 Urbanus proteus proteus
TTGAACATTTGGATTTCTGCCTCGCCGGGGATCGAACTCGTAACCCACTGCGTGTCAGGCCGGTATAGTGATCTCTCTGCTACGCGGGACGATACGCTACACGACTTACCTTACAAGAAACGACCATATATTTCGGTATTATTAGTCTGTACAAACCTGCCAAATTAATGTTTAAAAATAAAAAATATACATCGAAATGAAATATTACATAACGTGGCATCACGTCTCAATTATTATCTGGTTGTACTTACACGTAAATTATTAAATGTAAATTTAAAATATTCTGTGAAAGAACATGCAGGCTACTTGACCAAGTTTCGTTTTAATTAACTACGTTTAAAATTTCACAAGCTCAATTTATGATAAATTCTAAAGTGAAATGAAGCATATAATGTAATGTTTCAGAAATATTAAAATAAGCATAAAATTAAACGTTTCGGAGTTAAATTTAAATTTTGATCATATTTTTTATCATATTTAGGTACCTATAATTGTACATTGATTCTTTCTTGTAAAATATTAAAATTCCACAAGAAAATAAGATAATGCTACCGCAATTTAGTAATATTATAGTAATAATAGTTGTAGATAGGGTATTTCTGACTCTACATTGAAAATAATACGAATAATACCGGTGTAATTCTCACAAATTTCGCATAGAAAATATTAATAACAATGCAGGCCTCTACTAAATTTTTTATACCACGCAGAATTTGCGCCGCTGTGCGTAATATAGCTTTCGTAATAAAATATTGGGTTGCACTAAATAATTTTATTCCTTAATTTGCAATTTATAGTGCCGTCGGTAAGTACGGACCGAATAAAATACTCGTAAAATTGCCTTCTTTTTTCGTCTTCCCGCCTACCAGTGGCCATATATTCTGAACTACCATTAAATTTTCAGGTCCCGTTGCATGGCAACGGACATAGCCCCAAATTGAACTAAATTGGGCTCCTGCCCCGCAGTTGTACAGTACCTCTAATGAATTTATTAATATACACGCTGGTTATTCTATAAAACTCGTTGAATTATTTTAGTTTTATTTGTTTATATTGTTCAAATTGCAATCGAGCATTCAGTTTATTCACAACTCTCGACAGCATCACCTAAAATCGGATCTTCCGTACTACTCCCATAAAAAATAGTTGTCATTAGGCAAACATAGGTACCTGCTTCCGTAAGGAACTACCAAGAACTCACCACTACTAGTTCACGTACACAAATAAAACTACTACCAAAAGATCATATGTAGATTATTTTCGTATGTATTGCAAAAACACAAAAATAAAACTAAAAGCGAATGTAACACAGCTGTCATTTCCTTAGCGTCTTCTGCAATAATATTCTTTAAACGGCTATACCTGTGAGCTAAACATATTTTAAAGGAGTTTTGCACAAAAATAGACGTTTACAAGGAGTGACAGGCTACTTCTTACTTCCTATGTATTCGTTCGTCTCGAAAAACACGGCGGTTCGTGACAACGGAGCCGCGCGCATTATTCTTGTACTATAAAGTAGGTAGGTTCTTATTTTCGGAATGCTTTTAAATTTGACATTAAATTTAATAACATAGTTCTACATAACAAAATTGCGCGATAATCATTATGTTACGACGTTAGATTTTTTATGTTAAACATTAATATGTTGGAATTCTTATTTCATCCGCAGATGAAAAGATTTCTTGTTTTTTTAAATAATACTCAATCTTTTCCATGGAAAAGGAGAAAATGTAATAATGCTTACAAAATAGCAGCCATTTTACAACTACATATAAACATTTTAACTTCATTTACATGTAATAGATATAGCTGTATTCGCTCCTACATTTTAAACCGCAATGCACCAGTTTCATGAATAAAGAAACCAATTTAAGTTAATCTGAGCCCGCGGGCACCTCTGAAATTTTCATCGCTGTCAGTCATGTTGCGTACCTACCTATTTGAACTCTTTTTGAAGTATCTGTTGCACATTTTATTGACTAATATTCTCTTTAGTTAGCTATTTTTAAACGTAACACAAATGTATCGTTTTACTTGCTTTTAGATACCAAATACATATTTATAATATTTCAAATGAACTATTATAAAAGTCCCAAAACAATAAAGTCCTTACGCAAATGGGAATAAAAAGAGATTACATTTAGTTCAAACTTTCCTTTTGCGTGGTTATATTTTTATTATCTTATTAAACTGTCAGAAAGTTAAAGATTGTAGCGTTTCCATTCTTATTCGTCGGCAAGAAAGATTTACGAGTAGAAAAGAGCTTTATTTTATTATCCGCCCCTTTGTACTAAACGTTCATTCTCATGTAAAAAGCTCATGAACTGGTTTCTAATTCCAACTTTACATCCGACTTCTACGTTGATTATACAGATTTAGAGGAAATTGAGGGTAGTATTTCATTCCTATATTTTATCGAGAGATGGATTTAAAATTCTACTAGTATTATATGTGGATCAACTACATTTTCATTTCAGCACCAATACTATTGTTACGTCCTATATAAGGAGTTTAACAGTTCAAGCGGTTTAAATATAGTAGAACTCTTTGTAGTTTGGCTCCGAATGCACCATTGCCACATATTCCTAAGTAATAATAGCAGTGCCACGCGTTGCGCATATTCTTATATGGTAGTGTGATAAAAGAAACATTTATTGAAACGTTTCTATTTAATCCTCAGTAACACATCTGCAGCTAGCCTCAGATTCCTATTCGATGACATATTTTATCTTATCTTAAGTTGTTTACCGATTTTTATGGGCTGCAGTATTTTATACCAAAACTAAATAAGTAACTTATTTATATGCAATAGCTTCAACTGTATTCAAGATGTTGGAACATTGTTAAAATTATTGAATCATATTCAGGATAAAATAACAACAGAAACGAAGACACGTAACTTAAAGATCTTAGAAATATCATATTTCATAAACACTGCGAACATAAACATTATTTGCAGAACTTCTAGTTTCCTGTTTTGTAAGACGTTTTATTTTAAAACAAATAAACATATAACCATTTTATACACAATAGATGTGGTACCGCCGCCATACTTATTTGTAGCTTGCAACAGTTCTTCCAATTCAGTGAAGGAATGTGTATGTGGACTGACTTAACCCTGAGGAGGCCCCATATTCTCTTCTTCTTTTCATCAAGTAAAATTGCCGTTAAATATGCTATTGGTTACACCCGTGGATGATTTAAGTAACCACTTACCATGATAAAAAAATCATCTATCTTACCTTGGAACTAGTTTTATAGAACTTGGGAACTGCACTTGCCTAATAGTCCATTCGTTTTATGACACACATTCAGATATTTTAAATGAAGCCTTTAACCTATCGCCGGCACCTTTAAGGCACTCGTAGACGCGAGAGCTCGATCCCATTAACATTCAGTTTCATTTTAAATCGTCTCCGTTTTAATCTTCTGGTCATCAAGTCCTTTTTATTGCGGCACGAATTTCCAATTAAACGTTAGAGGCAGTCGTAAATTTGGAAACGCAAACCTAGGGCACCCTTCGATTCCCCTTTCATTAAATCGATTATGGCGCCTCTGTTTGTGCTGCCTTTTATAGAGGTGAGTGCTTTGATCACAAGATTGCTTTAAAAATAACAAATTAACCCCGTTCTATACGCTCGGGGTTCTGCATGTTTAACCCTCTGTGTCATACCACAGTTTATTTATAGGTAGGTATTATTATTATTTGTTCGTTTCTGGTACTGTATCTATTCTTTTAGGCTTTCAGTTGACAATATTAAAGAGCTTGTTGAAATATATAAAATGTTTTGTAGTTGAAAAAGTTTTTTATATCTATATGTATTTTTATGTTTTAAAAAGCTAATGCGCCAATAAATGACAAATAATCCACATTTATAGTCTAGATCAAATAAAAGACCTATAAAATATTGTTCCGCATAGTTGATAGCCCACGTCCATGGACAATATTTCTGAGTAAATACATTCATACAATTATTCCATCGTCTTATTAAAGTGAATAATTTTAGCAATTACTTAGTTTAGTTCGAAACGAGTTTCTCACATTATAAGTTATACCTAAATATAGTTGAAAACTTTCCTCTAATATGATAAAATTTGCAAAGTTTAGCATATCCTCGGTATTTCGCTATAAACAATATTCATGCTTGACCGAGTTCGCGCTTATATCCTTTGAAGTCAGATCCAGACCACCTTAGAAATTTATAATAACTTCACAAATTAATATGCTCAGGCAAATTATACGTATTAACATTGCAAAATAGTGCTACGAAATAAATAAAATGATTTTAAACAATACCGTAGGATGTACGAAACGAAATCGCCATGTGATATCAGTCGTGAATACTAACGCTATTCAAGACTGAACTAAAGACTTTACTATCCATGTATTACATTGTAAGCGGGTAAGGAACGAAATCCAGGAGACGAGCTGCAACATAATCCTGTATAACATCAACGTCCACTGGTATCACCTACACAAATGCCAGATGCGATAATATTTGACAAAAACATCCATTAATGGAGGCTCATGTTCAACGGCAGACCTCAAAGGCGAATAAATAAATAAAGAGTAATAAAAACCCTTATAGGCTTTCCATTAAAATGTTATTGATTACACGAACACACAATCCAACATGTTACGTGCAAAAAAACTAGCTAACAACATTTTATATTAATAAAATAGGGTGTTAATAGAGTTTACACTTGAAAACGTAAAATAACACTTGAGTTTTTCAAAACAGTAAAATATTTAAATTTAGTTGCGATAACAGATGGCCACGGATGGCTGTGACCATGCGGTGAAGCATGTTCACTTACTTCCCCTACATTATAAACATAAAAAAAAACATAATTAAAGATTATTATATAAAAGTAACATACAAACGTTCTTTAAGTGACCTCTCCCGTATTCAAATTAGGCTCTAGTTTTAAAAGCTCCTCGTTCGCATAAAAATCCAAGACATAAAAGTCAATGTAATGCGACGATACCGCTTAACAACCTTAAAATATTCACGGGATATCCAGTCGAGAGAAATATCAGAAGAAATTCGAAGCATTTAAAACATGCAGGTAGATATTTCGCGGGCCCCCAGTTTATTCGGTGTACATTATTCATGAGCGCGGTGTCTCCGTAACGAGTCGGTTTGAGAGCGAAACCTACTGTCGATAATGAACTAAAGTTTTTGTTCGGATACCAATTCTCGATCTTTAATTTATTATGCCTTTTATCTAAGACTAACGTTTTGCCTCAACTGCACGTGCGAGATTATTATTTTAGTTGATGGTCGTGCGCTTTATTAACTACTGGCTGCTTTTTCTGACACGCATGTTAGCGTGTACACGCGCGTCCTACTCACGCATTTGTAGGTATACATTTATCTTTCTCAATCAAATGTACACGAATATAACATAATACTGCAACGAAAACATGCATGTGAGCGGATGGCACATGCAAGTGAAATTCGGTACACACGCGTGACATATTACATATACATACATAATTTAATTTGAAAGATAGAAGCTAAATACAAATAATAGTTCAACTTGAAATTGTTATTCGAGAAAATATTGAGTATTGCACTATAAATTTTTCACAAACCTGAGAATGTAAATTTTATAAAGCTCATATATTTGTCAATAATTCAGCGCCGAATACTATTCTTGTACCATCAAGTTTCAAAGCTCATAAATAAAACAGCAGGATTTATCTGTAATACCAAACTAAACATATTCGAATATGTTGTTTTCACTTTTAACCACCTTGGTAAAACACTTGACTTGTGCTCTTGGGATAAAGAATAAATTCGCGTTCCATTAGTCGTTATTGGAAGTTTGTTTGCTCTGCTATCTCAGAAGTAAAAATAGATTTTTAATTTATACAAAAAATAGAATAATCGGATATGAATTTCGGATAAACTGCTATTCACTCTGCAAGTGTTTCAAATCATTGCCATACTCAAAGAATAAATAACATAATCGGCTAATCCTGTTGTTCTTAGGCAAAAATACATTTAGCAGTAGTGCAGGAAACGAACATCGAACCAAAAAGCTCCAACACCTGTGCGACACATGATTTCATAGAAATATATTTTGAAATATATATTTTATCCGTCTTTTATATGAATTCTAAGAAAGATCATAGTCGTACACTGAAAGCACACGATGTCACGTAAGAACCTCATTAATGATAATTTATAATACAGAAAAGTCTGCGTATACAGCGTAGCATATGGTACATTATAACTGCACGCTAATTGGCCTTTATTGAATGGATTTGCTCATGCAATACCATGAAGTTTATATTACGTAAAATAAATGTTTTATTCAGCCAAATAAAATACGAAAATGTACTGGAGCGTAGGTAGACATTGCTAAGAGCATTAAAAAGGAATCTTCTTGTATTTGATTTCCTTGACAGTGTTGCCATGGTAAGGTCTTACTCTTCAGAACAAAAAAACGATTAAAGCGTTTAGTTAAGAATCGGGTATATATAGTAATAAAAGTTATTAAATATGTACATACATCTTACGATACGCTCAGCCACCGATATTCGTATACAATGTATTTCCATGTTTTGTGCCTATAAATTCTTAAACAAGGTTTAACGACTATTATCCAATGATAACATACAAAGTCAATTCAAATCTCATTTATTCAAAGTTGATTCATATTGAACACTTTTTGAACGTCAAAAACCCTACCACCGCCTCGGAAGGTTTATTCGTTATGGAGAATTGGAAACTCCATACATGTGCATAATTGCATCTTTTAAAAAATATGGTTTTACAATAGTGTGATGACTTAACATGTCCACCTATACGATTATACGAAAGTGAGCATGAAAATCCAGTAGCGAGCATCTATCCATCCTAACCACAATCTACATTACTTAACTTTATAGATGAAATACTATACAAGTAATAGATTGTATGCGATTTAATCGATCAAACAATTGTTTTCTGATAGAAAATAATTGTAACTGTTCCAACTTCGGTAAAATGTAAAATACTTTCGAGGTTAGCGTTTCTAATTAGAGATTTTTAAATGAGAGTACTTGATTTATAAGCACCCAATTTATAAAATTTAACTGATATCATGAGAGCCACTATAGTTTATATTTAAGGGTTTTCTAATGAACAAGTGGCCCTAGAACGTTTTAATTAGGTATTTAAATTATGGAAGCCCAGTTCCAAGAAAGAAACTGGCCTACTTGATTCTAATATTTTCTTAAACGCCTAAAATACGTGCGGAGAAATTACGACATCAATAAAATTTATATTTATATTAGCTATTTTTTATTTTACGTATCTAAATAAGAATAAATTTGCCATTTCATCAGTTGAAGCTACTGTTACTTATAAAGTCACACGTTTATAACACACAAAACAATTCGTAAAAAGATATATTTTTGGTACAAATTTTATACGTTTTTAATTGTATATGTACGGGAAATATCTAAATAATAACGCATCTTACAAACTAATCTTGGTAACCGAAATAAGGGGTTTTATAGTGTTCACTATTACCTACTTAGCTCTCTCTGTAGCAAAGCTACGGCGTAGCACGCTTCATGAACGGAAGTAAGTATAATTGTGAAGTTTATAAAATTGTAATTTAACCAATATACAAGTGCATACAATCGCGGCTATAATGTTAAGATATAGTAGTTATTAAAATAGCGTGTTTTATTATATAGCACGTTATTTTCATAACGTAACGTGAGAATTATAAAAAAAACCATTCATTATTCCTGATATTAAGAGCTTACTAATAATAGCCCTGTTTAAACTCAATTGCTTTACATTTTTTCCGTATAAAATGTACTTTGTTACAAAATATATAAACCATAAATACACTGTAAAAACATGAGTACATTCCAACAATTACGTCTGATAGACGCGTATACGGTATACTTAATAGGGGCAATCCGCATAATTTCTAGTCATTTTATGTAAATTCCATACCCCAACCTCACGATAGCACTTAATGATCGTTTCGTTAACCCGAGCTATTGGTTTTCAATGTTTTTTATTATTCGTTATTTCGATCTATGATATCATATTATTTTTCAAAGGTTAAAGCTGCTAACGTTCATGCAACCACCTGATTGTAAGTGATCATGGCTGCCCACAGATTTCTGTACCTAACTTCATATAGAAAAGGCCTTCCCCTAAGTTGATCATAGTTGCGTTGCCACTACTAAAACAATGGCGTCATGTGCAAGTCAGTTGGCATCCATACCCTGCCACAAAAACCCAAGAAATGAGAGAGAAAATCCTCGGAGCCACTACTCACACTTAAAAATAAATTAGCAACTATGTATATGAAGGACGAATCTTAACAGACAACATTAAAGAATTTAAAAAACAAAATCTTCAACAGCTTTGGATATTTAAATTAAGGTAATTAATTTTAAGGTATTGGACGCCTCGCCTAATTAATCAGATTCCCTTGGGCTGTACCCTGCGGAGATATTTATCCCTATTACACCTGAGACGCGTATCTATTTCAAGATCATATTTTTTCATCAGCTGTAAAAAAACATATTTAACAAAACCTACTCTTCTTATTCCTATGCATTATTTCTATTTATTCTTATTTATAACGAGTGACCTTATAGTATGAATACTAATTTTTAAAAAATCCTACTAATATAGAACACGTTAAAGAAATATGAGTAAAATAAGAATATTTTTTTATTTATTCATTCATTGCATAAGCAATATCCTCGATTAAAATTGGGAAAGTCCCAATCCACTTTGCTACTCTATTTACAATTAAAAGTTTTCTGAACATGAAGTTCTAATTACATAAACCCATTGTTTATGTAATTGGAACTTCACTAGTTGAATTCCAGTACATTTAAAATGAAAACTATGTGTTTAAACAACGGTCTCGCGACGGGCGGCGGTGTAACGGATAGACTCAATCTAAACTTAATTCCGCACTAAGCGGCCCGCACTCTCCTTAATAGAGTTTCCTGTAGGATTCTTTTCCGCTACATTCAGCCGCCCTTCGTGAGACTTACTGTCGCATCTTGCTGTAATTAAAATTGAACGAACTAGTTTAGTTCCTTCAAGCTTGAACGCGCGTTTACCCTTAAGCCATTTTTCAATCCATGTAGAGCCTTAGATTTCTCGTTGCAAAATGTCTGTAATATAAGCAATTAACCCTTATCTGTTTTAACTTAACCTGTGTCTTCTATAAATTATTTCAATGGTCTTTTAAATTCCTAAACCAGCCCGCAAATAAGAATCAAATAATAAAAACAGAAATAACAATTTTTTCTTTGGTATCTTGAAAATGCACATTTAATACTTATCAGTTTTATTTATATCTGTATCTTTGTCTGTTCATTATATCTATATCTTTAGACAATTTTCAATTTTCAAAACTTACCGTGTAAAGTAAAATAAGATCTACACGCAAGTAAACAACACTCATTATCTTAAAACAGTATACTGTAAAATTCTGTCTAATATATTTCTTTTAAATTTCTTTGTAGCAAGTAAGCCGATAAAAATGAAACAATATAGTTTTTCTGCTAGCACTTTACAAAGCTCCGCACAAAGGAGATTACTAAAGTGGTTATCACTATGCTCTTTGTTTCAAGTATCCTTATTACTCGAAGCAAAATAGTTTTAATTAACTGTGAGCGGAGTAGGGAGGTGGACTGGATAGTTGACAAAGAAACTGAAACCGATTAAAAAGTGCCGGATGAGAGCCGCTGCACTGACACAAGCAAATTGTGCGCAACTCGCTGTGGAAATGCTCCAGATGCAATTATCTTGTTATCTTTGCACTTTATTCTTTTATCCACTTTCAAACAGTTTACACACTTCCTTGCAGTATAAAAATCGGAACGCTATACAAGTTCCAATGTTGATTTTTATTTCCCGCATTGTTTTCTAGGTTTTGATTTTATCTTTCTTGATATTTTTCTTTCAAATATTTTATTTTAAAATCTGCAGGTATTCCCTAAATATATGGAGTATAGACTTCATTGTACATTATCCTCAGGACATACAGTATTTTTATAGTAAATAAAATCTCTTTAATATGAAATAGCAAATGTAATGTAATTTAAAGCTATATATCAATCTTATACTAGTTTTTGCCCGTGGCTTCGCTCGCTCTAATGTATCCATGTAGCTACATAAGTATTTATAACATTATACATATAGTAGTTATTTTTGCATGCTTCAGATACAATATAAAGGCAATTAATTCACATCAAGAGACCGAAAGGTACGTTGTAGGTTTAAAAGTTATTTATCCCTCAGAAGTAGTATCTTTTGTCGAGATGAAAGGTACTCACTTTTTGTCCTTTTCTGGACTCCTAGCAATGTGGATGCGAAATTTCATAACGATCGGTTAAGTAGCTTAAACGTTACAAACAAACAAACAAATAAGGAAACTATTAAACAGACATTTATAATAACTAGGATAAGAAAATTGCAAGCAACCAATCATTATCAACCAATAAGAGTGCAAAACCAAGTACGACGTGGCCAAGATTTTCTCAGTTTTTATTTCTAAGCATTGAGTTTCTCTCAAGAATTTGCGATTACAAATGTATCAGCAACAGCGCGCCGTGTCTCGCCCTTGTTTATAAAGGACTGGACGGGATTTTAATACGGAATTTACTGTCACTGAAGTTGAAAGGTTAACTCCAGGATCTGATTAGCCTGATGTAAAGAGTAAAGATAGGAAACTGTTGTCTGAAATTCGACTAATATTGAGAAAAACAAACTCTATATATTTTAACTATTACGTTCAAGTTGTATGCGAATAAATTAAATTTGTAAAATACTTCACAGCATTCAAATGGTGGTTGGTTACCAACTGACTGGTTAATGGATTTCAAAATACAATATATTATGATTCTCTTGTAAACACATTATTAAAATACAACGGTATTACCAACAACCTGGGGGCCTACCACCATCTCTTATAACTTTATTATTTTAACTTTACATTGATATTTCGTACCACCACCTCGTTAAAAATAACATTGTTTTCATGATGGTTTCACGTTTCACGTTAAAACGTTTTGTGACGTCACTCCAAATCATTCATTCTTTTCTACCGAAATTCGTACATACCACCAACAAAAAATAATATTGTTTTCGACAGGTTTACGTGACATTTGATGTAAAATATATACAAATAAATAAAATTGAAGTGTCTGTTTGTGATTTAATATATTTTTTTAATCAATACATATGTAAGTAGGTTTACACGATACCTATAACGAAAAAAAAATGTCTGTCTATCTGTTTGGCTGAGCTAATCTCCTAAACGGCTGGACCGATTTTGACGGGACTTTAACTGGCAGATAGCTGAAGGTCTAAAGAGTAACATAGGCTACTTTAATTTTCGAAAAAAGCAATAGCGCGCGCGCCAAGCGAGTGCGCTATTGCTTTTTTTATT
>DWPV01006561.1:0-11432 GCA_018251915.1 Urbanus proteus proteus
AGCTAATCTTCTAAACCGCTGGACCGATTTTGACGGGACTTTCACTGGAAGATAGCTGAAGGTCTAAGGCGTAACATGGGCTAATATTTGAAAAATCCATTAGCGCGCGCTCCACGCGCATGCGCGCAGCGTCGCGGGAAAGCGGGAGGACATTTATGTTTAAATATATATTCTGTTGTACTTTTTAAACGCGGGTGAAAGCGCGGGGTTCAGCTAGTATGCAATAAAATTGACCTCAGATACACATGCGCGGTAACTAGCGCAAACTGGTTTCAAGTAAAACAAAGAAACTTCTATGACGAGTCCCGTGGCGTAGCGATCACCATACTGGTCTGCCGCGCAGTGGCTCCCGGGTTCGATTCCCGGCCAGACAGATATCTGAATGATGAATTTAGATTTCTGCTCTGGGTCTGTGTGTTTGTGTGTCCATGGCACCCACGACACAAGAAAACGCTACTGTGGGGCTATGAGTGTCGAAAGTGTCTTTTTTTAATCAGATTTGTTACTGTTTATTATAAAACTGTAACAATTATAGCAATAAATAAATAGAGACTGGTAGCAACTGCAAAGGACATTCAATAAATATGGAGCGAAATGTATCATTATGACAATTTGTATAAAATCTTGAAGGAGTATTTCACTTCATGCTATTCTATCTCAAGTATTTGGTAGCCGTTCTGCCACCTTTAATTTATTAGCAAGGTAAGGAATATAAAATTGACTTACCGGCAAGGTCGAGACTAAACTTATTGCTAACTGTGGCATTGTATTCCAGTTGCACAGAACCGAAAAGAATTGGCAGAAGTAGGAGTAACCTGGAAAAAGATAATAACTTTTAAACTAGAAAATGATACTCGTATATATTATTAACTAGCTGATCCCCGCGGTTTCACTCGCGTTAAAAAAGTAAAATGGAATACTTATATAAACATAGGTAAATTCCCGCGCTCCCGCGAGTGGGCCCGCATGAGCGTAACGCGCGGTAATGTTTTTTTCGAAAATTAAAGTAGCCTATGTTACGCCTTAGACCTTCAGCTATCTGCCGCTGAAAGTTCGGTCAAAATCGGTCCAGCCGTTTAGAAAATTAGCTCAGCCAAACAGACATTTCTTTTTTATATTTCATTTTCGTTATAGGTATCGTGTATACTTTTATATACATTGAGTAAAAAATGTTATTTTGAAATCACAAACAGACACTTCAATTCTATTTATTTGTATAGATAATAAAAAATATCATACGATATTTTTTGAACTACATCATACTTTCATATTTTGCTATGCCTATATTTTTTAAAATAAAAATTGACTTACCTCATCTTCACGCAGCAAAATTATTAATTAAATGTGCAGTTGATTAGTAGTTCGGCGTCGGTTGACGAATGTGAAAATAGTACGCTTGTTTAAGAAACATAAGCCCTTATTTATATGTATGTATGTTATATACTAATAAATAAAATAAATGTGTCTGTATATTATATAGGTACTAATAAAAAAATAAAAACTTTTTACTCAGTGCATATGAAAGTATACACGATACCTATAACAAAAATACAATGAATAAAAAATTATCTGTTTGTCTGAGGTAATCTTCTAAACGGCTGGACCGACTTTGACGAGACTTTCACTAGACGATAGCTGAAGGTCTAAGGCGTAACATAGAGTACTTTATTTTTTTTAATCATTAACACGCACTTCACGCGTCTGTTGATTCAGTCGCTGGAGCGCGGGATATCACTTACGTTTAAATAAGTACGCCTTTTTACTTCTTACACATGGGCTCATATAAATAAAATAGGTAGATTACTCACCGCCTAGTATATGAGTGAAGTCAAAAAACTACGCTACTTTGATGTATTTATACGCACACACACAAAACTAGCGTAGTTTATTGTCAGTACCTTTAGTTTATTTACGCTCACATAATCACTTTTATAAACCGACCATTTTAAAAATGGCTTCATTTTTTTGTTGGGAATGATAGATCTATCTACTTTATTTATCTGAGTTTGCACTGAAAACTTAACGCTCTAGGTTACCAACCTACATTGCCGAAAGCTAAATATAACCACATTTTCCTCAAAAAAATCCGGCCGAGAGCAGATCGTTACAACTGCTAAAGGTATTTTTTCCATCCATACAATCCCAAGGCAATTTCGACTACTTCGCTTTTTGTACACCCCATTAGCCGAAATATATTATTTCCGTACATTTCCTGTTATGTTAATTAGGTCAACTTTCGCAATAACTTACTTGGGACCTTTTGGTACGTGTATTTGTCTGTAGACTATTTTGGTAGGTTGTATTTTTAATGCCAAAACACTCAATAAATGAATTAACACAACAAATAAAAAAAATCAGATTCCTTATACAAATATCTCTTTAGCCCGGGATCGAACCCCGAAACGCTGCGTCCAGATCGGTATGGTAACCGCTTCGCCATACGCGTCGCTAATATAGATTGTACCTAATTGCTTAGTTTATAAGAATAATACCTTTAGGTTTTTTGATATACCTATAACCTTACTTACACGTTCTTAGAATAAATATGCATATTTACATACTGTCTGTCCGAGGATCGAACCCGGATCCCATTGTATCTTAGACCTTAACCTCCTATTGTCCTATTCTTTATACTTATTTAGTTTATTAAATTATATGAGTCAATTTTAATATCGGTAATGTCCAAATGAATAATTATTATAAATGCAATGACCGTTTATTGGTTTGTTTGTAACGTCTACACGCTTTAACTGGTTGGAGTAGATCATTATGAAATTTTGCACACATATTACCAGGGGCCCAGAATAGGACATAGAGTACTTTTCATCCCGAAAAAATATATTACTCCTGAGGGATAGAAAAATAACTTTTATACCCACAAACATAATTTTTAGTTTTAAAGCGTGCGAAGCCGCGGTCAAAAACTAGTAATATGTGTAAATAACATCTTTCTATGTTCTCTATTGTAATACCACGCAAACGCGCATGGTGACGTGAAATCAGACGAATACGCGTCACGAATTCTTATACCGCAACAAAACCGCTTCGCGATGAATACGCTGGATGTTTATGTAACCGCACGAATTCGCTACACCCACGGAGTGTTGCCAACTGTAGCAAAACATTCTCCCTAAAACATTATAAAATAGATTTAATATTTTTTAAGCGACTTCCCAAAGGAAGAGAGGTTATCTATTCGACGCGTATATGTATTTGTTTTTTTATGCATGTTCGGCGTTTTTTTCATACGTATATTTTGAGTATATTTTAAAAGGCTGAATTTTCAACCATAGCCCTAATCACCGATTTGAAATTTCATGGTTACAAAAGGCCTTAAAAATGAAAGACAGATGTTTTCAATTTTTATTTAGATTTATTTTAAAAAGCCCTATATTTCAACTCATATCCTCAAAAAGTTTTCGTTATGAAATTTGAGAAAAATAAAGGCTCTGCCATTAAAAACAAAACGGGTTTTTAATCTGGCAATTTGACGAAAAAAAAAGATCATTGAATCTGCCTTGGAAACCCGACCGCTTTTTATGAAATTCGACTACGTATAGCCATAACAAAAAGACTCTCAAATATTTTTTCCCCAACCAGTTCAGTGGCAAATCTCCCAGCCTGGCAACACCACAAACGAAATCGAGTACGGAATTTTCTCCGCATCGCCGCGCGCTCCGCACCGCTCCCCCGGACGCGGCGCCGCGCAGTCGTCGCTCAGACGTGGTCACAACATGTCACGTCACGACACCGAGCGATCTATCAGCGTTGAGGCGCTTATCACTGAAGTACGTAAGCGACCAGCTATATGGAATAGGTCTCACGCGGACCATTCCGACAGGCTGTTGAGGTTGAAGCTATGGGATGAGATCTGCAGCCAAATTGTGCCGGATTGGGAGAGACTCAATACAGGAAGACGAAGAACTATTAGTAAGTATGTTTACTTTTAAACTTGTCCTAGTTTTAAATGCATACTGTTTATGTTTACAACTTCAATTTGTTTCACAATAATACATTTGATAAAACAATTGAATAGACTCATCTATAACATCAGACAGAAAATTCTTTATCGTTCGATTATATTGAAGTCGTCGCGTATAACATGACATTGTATAGAAGTGTTTACGGCGAGCGTGAAGCGAACTATATCATTAGTCTGAAGTTGTTTACAAGTCACGCTCAACTAGCGCCAACGTCGGACGGTCAATGAACGAATTGTACGCCGCGTCGGAACCGCATCCGCGGTCTATTAACGAAAATATCTGCGCATTCTTTTAGTAATAATAATTTCGTAGAAATATATGAGTAATTATTAAGTTATGTATGTGTGCAACCACACAGTTATTGTACTTATTGGAGAGCAGGGTTGTCAGTACGAATGCCCATCAAATAATAAGAAAAGTATGACTAGACATAGGTATGACTAAACACCCCGCTTTTCTGCGACGGCAGCTGCATGCGCATGGCGCGCGCGCTAATGTTTTTTTCCAAAATTAAAGTAGCCTATGTTACACCTTAGACTTTCAACTATCTTCCACTGAAATTCCCGTTAAAATCGGTCCTGCCGTTTAGAAGATTACCTCAGCCAAACAGACAGACAAAAAAAATAATTTCATATAATTTTTTATAATAAATAATATGAAATTAATATAAATAGTACATGCGCGGTTGACTGTGGCGTTCGCTGTATTGAGTGGGAACTTGTATCGATTTCTGTGTCACTTGCGATTATATACGCTTGCGTTTTCGCAGGCGTTCGTTAATTTGGTGGATCCGCGCGCACATACACAATCGTATTAGGGCGCGCTCCCACTACGTCGTAACGATAATCGTGTAGTTTGAACGACATGATTTACTGTCGTCTACGACATTTTTTGCGGTGACGACATATTGACAAAGCGACTGCCGTGAAACGATAAAATGTCGTGATCCAATGGGAACAGCTAGATACGATAGTTGTTAAACGATAAAAAATTTGACGATAAACAATTGTTTTAATCAGAACAGCAAGAGACGACAGTCGTCCAACGGTAAATTAATCGTTACGACTTAGTGGGAACGCGCCCTTACGTTAACGCACAATGACGCGGTCTGGTGACTTAAAATAAATCGCTTGTTTAGTACGCCCGCGGTTGCGTTTGAATATCGCTACATAAATATTATGATATTATACGCCATATATTATATACATAATATCGTATATGTATAGTTTTCGTTGAAAGATTCAGATAAAGACATAGCTAGTTGAAATAGTAGCCGTTTATAAACGATATTTCTCTGATTATTTGTATGATTTTTTAATGAATTAATTTTCTGAAAAACTATAAAGATGCTATATTTAAGCTATTCTAACGTAATTTTAGCCGTTAAATTCAGTATTCAGTAATAAATACAATAACAATTACTCATTGTATTATTTTATTTAATTATAAAATACTATTATTATATTCAATACAATTAAACTTACCGTATAGTTTATACAATAATAAAATAAAATCTATCTAATTAACTATAGTAGTACAATAAAATTTCACTATTATATTAGCTGATTTGAAGTGAATCTATGTCTATCATTAAAACTGTAATCAATGCAAAAGCACAAAACAAATCGGACCTTTGCAACATAAATAGCAAAGTAGTCCAATATTAAAAAAATGTAGTGTAGCAACTTATTAACTTCAAACTTATTTTACAGGCGTAGAACACCAAAAGAAGTGGAGAAACCTCAGAGACGCGTTCAACAAAGAACTCGCAGTCCAACGCAGGAGTGACGAACCGGGACAAAGATCGAAAAGAAAGAGATTGTACGTTCACTTCGAAGCACTATCGTTTCTAACGTCTCAGTTCCCAAAAAAAGAACATTCAAACAAAGATACTTCGAGCAACGTATCAGTAAACTCAGATGATAGTGACAGTAGCGAACAAGAATTCAGACCAATTAAAAGAGATGAAGCAGTCGTTGGACAAGAGGAGTTTCAGGTGCCGCTTGAAAGTATTAAAGAAAGAAGATACGATGAAGATGTTAGCTTCACAGAAATGTTGATACCGATGTTCAAGAAACTGAACGATGATCAGAAATTGTACGCCAGAATCGAAATTTTGCAAGTTTTAAACAAGGCCAAATATTACTGTACGTCAGATTTGAAAACAGAGTTCTTAAGCTGTGAACAATTATAAAAATAATTATTTTTATTCATTAGTCATAGGTAATTAAGGCTTCCACTCAATTTTATAATTATAAGTATAACGTTACTTAATAAGTAAATTATTAAACTTACCTGCCGAGTTTTGTTCTAGTACTAGATAATACCCGCGGATTCATCCGCATTTAAAAAGTAAAAAATTAAACATAAATATCATCCCGCTCTCCCGCGATGGCACGCGCATGAGTGTGGAGCGCGCGCTAATGGGTTTTCCAAAATTAAAGTAGCTTATATATATTACATCTTAAACCTTCAGCTATCTTCCAGTGAAAGTCCCGTCAAAATCGGTCCAGCCGTTTAGCAGATTACCTAAGCCAAACAGACAGACATTTTTTAATTGCATTTTCGTTATAGGTATCGTGTATACTTTCATATGCATAGAGTAAAAAAATGTTATTTCGAAATCATAAACAGATATTTCAATTTCATTTATTTGTATAGATTCATTTATCTTAATTGAAAAAGATTTACTCTATTGCATTCATTATACATATGTGTATTTTTGTATTAAATATGAACATTTTTTAAGGTTTAATTTATCAAATTCTCAAAATAATTATAAGTTAATTTTTATATTCATTAACAAATAATATTTGACATTGACGATAGGTAACAAAATGCATTAAAAAATATAGTGTCTATCTATTATTGGTATCTTGTATGTAAGTTGTAATTTTTATTTGTTATAACAAATATAGAAAAACGAATTTTAATTCTTTTTATGTTCATTACGATGATAGAATAGTCCTGTGATAGACGGAACCTAAGAAATAGGTTCTGTATACACCCTTTGGGTACTGAACCCTAAAAAGTAGAATTCAAAAATCTAAACACAAACATACCCAGTTACACATGTATGTATGTAGTCTTAATATAAAAGTAATAGAGACCTCGTTTTTATGTGGGAAGGAGACTTATGACTAAATTTAGTGCGTTCCGACATTTATTCGTGACATTGATACCATAAATTTTGTTTTAGTGCACGGGTGGTTGGGTGGTCTTGTTTTCGATTTTGAAATTGGTTTACATAGGTGTGTTTACGTTGAGTTTATACTTTTGGTTAGGTTTAGTGGTAGAGTTACAATATGTAGAAATTAAAGTGTTCTAGGTTCGATTTCTGGTCAGCTTTATATAGGCATGCATAACTCATTTGATTGGTAATTTTCATATCGCAAATTTGATCTTTTTGATATGATTGAAGTAAGAAACGAGCATGCAGTCCACCTGAGGTAGCCCTGATGGCATCATCACCTCAGGCACCTCAGGTAGGACTTTGTTATCTGGGGTTGATAATAGATGTCCATGGGCGGCAGTTGCCACTTACCTGTGAGGACTGAGCTGAAACGCCTCGGAGTATTAATGCATAAATGGTTTATGTTTGATAATTTACATGTCGCAACTTTGGACCTGTATTTGGATAAATGAACCAACTCCAAATAAGATCTAAGCCTTACCTAAGGTTAACCACAATTTTGTTGCTACCCTGACTCACCTGAGTACCTATTTGTTAAAACGCTTCGAATTACAATTCAATTCGAAAACAATCTCATTTTAATGCTGTTATAAAGCATAAATAGGTGTGACGGTGAGGCCTCCGGTGTTGAACCTCAAAGGATTCTACCACATTCAAAATACGACCCTTAAGAATCGACTTCAAAACTCAACTAAAACTCACTGAAACTCATCGAAGACTTCACGCTGCAAGCGTCAATACCTTTCAAAAACCCAAGTAGAAAAGGCATTGACGGTTGTGAAAGAAAGCGAAATCCTTCAGAACGTCGATGTAGGCCAATGAGGTCCTCGCGAGCGACGCTTTTTGCTCAATAAAAGGCCTTTTCGATTTTGAAGTATGGACTTTGAGCACTAAAATTTAAGCGAAAAGCCGATTGGTACCGGATTATAATTTTACGGTATAAAATATGCTGAGGATTTAAGCCTTTAGCAGTTAATGCTCAACGAATCGCTTTCATTTTGATTTTTTTTGCGATTCTTTGTAAATAAAGTTTCATGGATAGTAAAAAAGATTTATTAAAATAGAAAAAAATATATATATATTGTTTTTCTTCCTTATTTCGTTTTTTAATACTTCCATATTCAAAAAATAGTATAACTTCTACCACTCGTTTAAATATACATAAAATGTTTATTTTACTACGATTCTACAAAGACAAACTCTAAAACAATAAAAAAATAATACTACATTTTATATATTTTAATTTTTTTATTCGTGTTTTTTATATTTATAATTTTGTCATTGCCATCATAAAATTATAATTATATTTTTGAAAAGTTAAGATGTCAAACAGCATAATTAAGAATCTTACCTTGTATTTTAATGAGTCAAAATATTTAAAAAGCATCCCGGAAAGTTTAAAACCGCATACATAAGTGTACATTAGTAATTTGAAACAAAATTATAATTTTTAATGAAAGCTTTTCAAATTTAACATTAACACGTTTGAAAATTTAAATTTAAATTTGAAAAGACACTTAAAATGTTCTATTCAAACTTTAACTAAACGAATTAACATTTACATTAACTGAAATGGTAAAATTAAACTTATGAAAGGACTAATCGTGATTAAATAACAAACATTGTTAAAAAAAACTTTTTGTTTTTTTTTTTTTAATACTGTTCATACATTTCTACCCTCTTAGTTACACAGTTGGATTTTCTCCTGTGTAGTAGGTGTCATGGACACACAAAGACAAATACAAAAACACCCAGACTCTGAACAGAAATCTAAATTCATCATTCAGATCGTTTAGGCGGGGACCGAACCCGGAACCCATTGCGTGGACTCGTTATGATGACCACTATTTTTTTTTATATGATCGAAGTAGCAAACGAGCATGCAGTCCACCTGATGGAAAGTGGCCACAGACACCTGTAATCAACCCCGGATAAGATCAAGGTTTTACTTGAGGTTGACCACAGATGCGTAGCTACCCCTGAGGACTTAGTTGATACGCCTCGGATAAGTATGTCTCCCTTATCACACACTCTAGACCAAAACAGCAGTACTTAGCACTTCTGTTATAAGGCAGAAATAGGTGTGGTGCCGCGGGAGCCAAACTACATGGAGTTCTACCACCTTGTTAATGTACGAAACTCAACTATATGAGATTTTCACCCATAACCGTGGATATTTTAAATTGCTTTCCCATGTTGTGAAGCCGCACCCCACATTTCGAATCCATTTTCCTTTTCAAAGCCATTTCAACATCGGCGGTTAATGATTTTGGTAGTGTACAAATTGTTCAATTTCGGTTCTTTGTGCAATTTTTAAATCCACTTTTTAATATTTTTTGTTACTTATGCACTATAAAATACAATTTTTCATATGTTCTGGATGTATCGATCTAAAACTAAAATACATAAATAATCAGATTTCCAAATCCAGAATTCTTAATTCTCTTATTTTAAAACTGAATTTTATTACAAAGAATTAGACTAGGCAGAAATTGGTTATGGTGACGGATTATTGTGGCAATTATACCATTCATATGAGAGATGATGTAGTCATGACATGAAGGTTATTTTGTGATTTGAAATAGCATGCAATCTGATATTGAGTGGTCACTTTCAATGGATATCTTTTTTTTATTTTATATCATTAACGTAACGAAAAAGGCAGACGGGCCACCTGATGGTAAGTGGTCACCATCGCCTATGGACATTAGCAACACCAGAGGAGTCGCCAATGCTTCGCCGGCTTTGTAGGAGAGTTTTTTTGCACCTTTCTTGAAGAACCCCATGTCATAGCGCACTGGGAATACCTCAGGAGGAAGTTCATTCCACATTTAATCAAATGGGCTTGGAATTCTTCAATATATCGATGACAGATGCGTTGAAACCCCTGAAGACTAATTTAGAACGCTTAAGATAAGTATGTCCTAACCGCACCCTTCAAACCAGAACACAGCAACTTAACACTGCTATAAGGCAAAGATGAGTCGGTTAGATCGGGCATCGGGCTTGGAGGACTTCAGCGATGGTACTTGAGTTCCCGGAGTCCTCCACATAGCGCTGAGGACGGCCAGCGGGGGGGTTTTAGTGCCGTAAAAATCCCACATAACCCGGCGTCGCTCCCAAGGCGTCGGGTATCTTTTGAACTTTTCCCCTTCGTAAACAAAAAAAAAGACCACAAACCATGCAGACAAGTGTTCATTAACAATACTAATAAATAGCTCCTAACGACCCAATTCAGGGTAATGGCTTAATCAAATAGAGCACATAGATCCAGCTTAAATAGCGGATAAAAAAGAACTAGATTTTGATGTTATCTAGCCAGCATTTCACCTAAGCGGTCGTATCCCTAAAGTATCAGTTTTAGCCCCTTGTCGGATCTTAAACGCGAAGCGATAAGCGATAAACTATCAAGCTTAATAATTAAAAGGTAATAGTGATGGGCGATTGTTAGTAAAATAATGGAATTAATCGAACTTCGATTAATCGAACATCGATTACACGAACTTCGATTATTATTCGAACGTCGATTATTATTCGAATGCTTCTTGATAATAGCCAATTAATCGACAAACGAATGTCGTTTCTTTCGATTATCGATTAATTCGATTTTTTTCTAACATTCTAGGTAGCAGAACCCTTTGTAGTTCGACTCCAGCGGCACCATTGCCACATCTATTTCTGCCTCAAACAGCAGTGTTAAACTCTGAAGGGTAAGGGAGACATATTTACCCGAGGTGTTTTAACAGATAGGACTTATCTCGGGTTGTTTGTTTATTGTTTGATGTCAATGCATGATTAGATTTGTAACAATCTTATGTATCCAATGACTTCAAGATGGCGGACATATTATTTATAATGCAAGCCCATCATAGAAGTATATTACAGAAATCGAATGAAAGGCTTTTTGAGAATAATACGCCTTTTTTTCAATTTATGATTATTTGTTAATCCTTAAGGGTAGTGTCCTTAAGTAAGTAGGTAGGTTTATATGTATAATAACATCAGTTTTTCTGTAGTATATTTAGTTTAAGCATTGCACCCGTGCGAAGCCGGGACGGGTCGCTAGTTAACTATAAAATAATACTTATGTGATAAAGCATATTATAATGTAAATGACTATCTAAATGAAAAATGTTCATGGTGTGACGTAACTCCAGCTCTACTATACATATATAACTTAATTACAAGTACCATTTGTAATATTACATTGTTGTACAACCATTTTTAAAAGATACAATTATGCACACGTATGGAGT